>JAMKPZ010002222.1:0-32551 GCA_024699675.1 Amphibolis antarctica
AATCATAGGAAAATTTTAATAATTAACATTTTCATAAGTAAATTTTCGAATAATAAAATAATCAACGTTCCATTAAAAAAATAACTAAATAAGGAAAATTTTAATATATTACTGAATCAAATTATATTACTCTTAGATAAATATTTTTAATTTAATCATAGGAAAATTTTAATAATTAACATTTTCATAAGTAAATTTTCGAATAATAAAATAATCAACGTTCCATTAAAAAAATAACTAAATAAGGAAAATTTTAATATATTACTGAATCAAATTATATTACTCTTAGATAAATATTTTTAATTTAATCATAGGAAAATTTTAATAATTAACATTTTCATAAGTAAATTTTCGAATAATAAAATAATCAACGTTCCATTAAAAAAATAACTAAATAAGGAAAATTTTAATATATTACTGAATCAAATTATATTACTCTTAGATAAATATTTTTAATTTAATCATAGGAAAATTTTAATAATTAACATTTTCATAAGTAAATTTTCGAATAATAAAATAATCAACGTTCCATTAAAAAAATAACTAAATAAGGAAAATTTTAATATATTACTGAATCAAATTATATTACTCTTAGATAAATATTTTTAATTTAATCATAGGAAAATTTTAATAATTAACATTTTCATAAGTAAATTTTCGAATAATAAAATAATCAACGTTCCATTAAAAAAATAACTAAATAAGGAATATTTTAATATATTACTGAATCAAATTATATTACTCTTAGATAAATACTTTTAATTTAATTATAGGAAAATTTTAATAATTAACATTTTCATAAGTAAATTTTCGAATAATAAAATAATCAACGTTCCATTAAAAAAATAACTAAATAAGGAGAAAAAAAACCAAAATCCAAAAAATCTCGAAAATAAAGAGGAAAAACGGAAAAATTGAAAATCCAAAATTCAAAATTTTCAAAAATAAAATAGAAATCCAAAATCTCAAAAATTACTTATAAAATCAATGTGTGAAAAAGGTAATCATGTCTTTTAAGCTTTAAGAAGTGATCACTATTTTAAAGAACTGTAGATGAACAACTCCTCTGTTAGATAAAAAATTTGAAATTGATACTTTTAAGATATTAAAGTTATCATATTAATAATAATAAAAAGTATTTATTTATACAATTTTAAGAAAAAAACTTAAACATGCTCGCTCGTGACCTCGGTGTAGTCAGTCGTTGCCTCCCATAATTGTCACCTCCTCTCAACAAACCACGCGACGCTTTTCTGCAAAGCCTTTTTGACAACGTCAGACAGCATAAGCTCTTCCCCTTTTTCCCTTTTCAACATCATCCATGGAAAAAAGATCTTGACATCGACATCTCGACGAAGATGGTTCTTTTAGATCTATATTTCTTTAGTTTATATCCATTTGTAATTTGTATTTCATTTGTGATCTGTATTGATCTGTGAAGGGCATAACATCGATTTTATCTGTGATATGTTCTTGTTTTTACATATCTGTATTGATTTCCATTTCACAGATATTTATAGTGTAAGAAGGAAGGCTTTTATAAATTTTTTTAAGGAATGTAATTACACTCTGCAGTTTATCTAATAATGTTGCTCTGTAATTTGGATTAAAACGTACTTTGTTGAAATTAAAATAACGAATGGTCGAGTTTCGTGTAAAATGGAATTATTTTTTAAAAGTTAAAATTTATACAGGGATTTCCCTTATTTTCTGTCATATGCACTAAAAGCTTTTATAATAATTTTTCAAATTTTTTGTGACATGCACTAACTCTCTTGAAACAATTTTCATTTCCCAAATTTTAGTTTTTATTTCTCGTATTTTCATTTTCTAAATTTCTGACATACAGAAAAAGTTGTTTTTAAAAATTAAAACAAATGTACCCCACGGTAAGCCAGCGTTGTTCACCTTTTATCTAAAATTGCCCTTTGTGTTAGAAGTCATTTCTAAATTTTCATCTTCTTCTAAGCACCCAATCTTGAAATTTTAAAATTTAAAATTTTAAAAAAAAAATTAGATATTTGTGTGAGACGATAATATGAAAAAAAAAATTCGATACCATGTTTTTCCTTATTTACAGCTCCCCCTCCCTTTAAAATTCCTCTCCCACAACGGAAAAATCAAGGTTCCTTTCACTCAAACAAGCCTGATGCAACCTTCATCCATCTGCAATCGCCGTCGCCGCTTGCCCTCTGCCATTGCCCAACACTGCAATCACTTTTCTCTAAAATATTTATAAATTTTTAAAAAAAATTATGACATACACAAATGTTTTTTAACTTTTTCCCTGAATTTAATTTTTTTCCAATTTTTTTTACCTCAATTTTCAACATACACCGACGAAAACCCACATTGTGGAGCAAGATGAACCCAATTCGTTGTGAATGTTTTCGAGTTCATTGGACACTACGATGAACCCAACGTTGGAAATTTTTATTATATAAAATATATTTTTTAATAAATAGTATAACAAAAATAGAGATTTTCACTGTAATCACAAGTAAAAGAAATTTTTTAACCTTAAAAGTTGTGTCAACGTAAAAGATGTAAATTATTAACATGTAGAAAAATTTCATAATATCATTTGTACGAAAATTTATATTTAATTTTAAAAAAATTAAAAATATTTTATATTTATAATATTTTTTTTAAAAAAAAATTTCATTAATTTCCAAAATATGCAAACCCTCGACAAAAGTGGATTAAAATGTGTATTACCTTCTCAATTTTTTTCGTTTGTTTAAAATGAAACTCAATTTGTGTCTTTAAAAAATATAACAATCGGTGAAAAATAATAAATCAAAAAAAAATTGAACAAACCAAGTACAATTTTGTTATCATCATTTATCGTATTTTTCAAATATACAAACTTCACACTGAATGATTTTTTAAAAACTCCAGTGGTTTAAATCAAAGGGATCCTCTTTCTTTACGTGTTCTTATTATTATTGAGATATGGGCAAATATTAAATGAAATTTGATCTTTTTTGATTGAAAATAGTACAATTTGTTGCATGATAACGTACTTTCTTTATCATGCTTTCCTATCGTCTTTTTAAAAAAATTGTATATTTGAAAATTTTGAAAAATAATAAAAAATTTAACTTATTATCTTTCGTCATTTCTCTCGTACTTTTTAAAGACATAAACCCTCTCTTGTTACAAATTTATTACAAGCTTTCTTTTCTTCCATATTTTATATGGAATTGTTAGAACACTAAAAATTATATTATTTTGTGTACCCATTGAAAAATATTCGATAATATTATTACTCTAGCTTATTTTTGTTAAATTATTTGATAACTAATAAAGTTCTTATCAAGAAAGTCAAATTCATTTTGACCTTAATTATTATTTGTTAACCAAACTTTAGTTTCAACAATCGTAAAAAATTGAATTTAAAAAATTATATAAAATTTATACACACATAAAAATTTACGTAGAATTAAAGTTAAAATTAAAATTAAGTTAAAAAATATAATCTTAATTAAAACGTTCTTGCCGTGAAAACTTGTGTAAATTACATGAATAATTTCATTGAACCGAATAATCAAAACGTGACATTTCCATGTTCCAAGTTCCAACAACCACATGCGGTGGAACCATCAAGCATTATGGACTGTTTGCATTCTTTGGGAAAAATAATAATAATAATTTTTTTTATAGTTAAAATGTTGAAAATTTATATATGAAAAATTTTATAAAATTATCTGTATATGAAAATGTAAAAAAAATTATATTTAAATTTTTAATATTTTAATAATTTTTTTAAAAAAATTTAAACTAAAAAATATTACAACAAACACAACAAGGCTGTGTTGGAGAGCAGGTGCGGTTGCTGCTACCATACTACCCACCATTCCCAAATCAAGATTTGATCCAAATCATCACCAACTAACCTCAAAATGTTGGTCTAGCTTGTTTGGTAATAAAATATTCAATTACAAATATTGTAAAAAATTTGTTATAAAATAGAATTAAATTTTAAAGTAAATTATAATGTAAAGATTCATACACAACATTTTTTATACACGATGATAATATATAAAAATTTATGTAAAATTAACTCTACAGTAATTATCTCATTAGTCATTGCCAAATAGAGATTATTAATAGATTAATAATGTGTTTTATTTTATCTATTGTGATTTTAGAAATTTTAGAGATTATTAATAGATTAATATTAATAACACATACATTTTAATAATATAGATAGATAAATAGATTTTAATATTTGTATAGGAATTTTAATTTTTAAATTCAAATTTATAATGCTTTTTAAGTTGTATTGAAAAATTAATATTTAAAATGTTTTTAAAAAATTTACCATTAAATGCAATTTTTTAAAATTTTTCGTAACATGCACAAAATTCACTGTGAAAAATTAAAGGTCAAAATAGTGATAAAGTACGTAATAAATTATAAAATAAGAATTTGTATATAAAAAATTATATATAAAAAATCAATAATAAAATATCTCTCCCAACAATACCTAAGAAATATATCGATGCTTATACATCACGCCAATTAATCTGCGTTGATTGGTAATAGTTTATTAACTTAAAAGGCAGACACGTAAGGAGAAATAGTAAGAGAACTGGGCACATGCACGTGAAATCATGAAAAATCAAGTTACATGAAAGATTCTTTCTTCAAATTAAAGCAATAATTTTAATTTAGATTTAATGGTCCACATCGAACATGATGGGTTAAAATTTAATAAACTTAATACATCTATTATCATTACTTAATAAATTAATATAAACCTTAACGTAATTAAAAATTATTATAGATGCAGAAAAGTGTTACATTTAATTGTATCTCGTACTGAAAATGATGTGATAAGATTTGACTCTAATATATTTATATTTTTCATGAACAATTAAGTTTAAGATGGATTTTACTAAGTTCGAATACATAAAATCAGTAGCGTGCATTTTTTGCGATTAAAAAGTAGTAATATTTGATGATATATATATATATGAATTTCATTTATTTTTAACTTCATTTATTATGGTCTAATTGACGGATGTAATAAGTAAACTTGATGGATCACTCACCAATATTAATATTTCTTCGTTATTTTAAAAATATAAAAAATAATAAAAAATGATAAAAATTTTAACTTTTCATTCTTTATTATTTTACATTTTTTCATACTTCGTAAGGACATAAACTCACCCCTAATTTCAAATACCATCATTTTCAAAATGTCGACTCCTAAGTTTTGAGAACGCACCATATTAAATTTGTAGGTAAATAATGTATATAGTGTTTATCAAATTTTAATTTCGGTTACCATAAATCGTTGAAATTAATTAACAATATTAATAAACAACATTACACTACATTGTATAGACAATTAGTAATATAAAAGTTAACTTACAAAAACTTTAAACGAACATAATTCTCAACTCCAATTAATTAACAATAATTTCAACTACAATACAAGAATTAAGATCGAAGAAACACACAAACACAACCTCAAGATACCAAGTTCAATTGAATTTAACCAAATCAGGAGTACATTTGTTTCAATTTCATTTACTATCGAGTTAATTTTAATAATCGTATAAAATTAAAATTTAAAATAATAAAATAAATAATATTTATATAATAAAAATTTATATACGAAAATGTAATAATATATTAAAAAAAACACCACGGCAACCGTTAAACGTGTGCAAAGATTGTGTTTGTCTTTATATTTTAATATTACATAATATATATTTTTACTATATATTATAATATTATACAATACATTTATCAAATAATTTTTAAATTTTTTACTATTTATAAAATTAAACTAATATCATTACCTTTATATTATAAATCATAAAATTTAACTTACATTGAAAAATACCCAGACAAATACGATTGTACACGTCGTGCGTATGGGCTTCGATTAAAAAATTTTCGTTCGTCCCTTGTTTATCTATCGATGTACACGTAAATAGATAAATGTATGACATGACAGAGAAAACAAATCGAATTTTAAGAAATTTTAAAAAGAAGTCGTCGAAATATCACAGAGCACCTCGAAGTAAATTAAGGTTCATGTCTGTGAAAAATACAAATATTTCCATTCTGATGAAATCGGTTATATGAGAGCTACGAGTGAACCACCATCATGGAAGCTGAAGAGAGAGCAAGGCAAAGCGGAGGAAGGCAAAGCAGAGCTCATCCTCTGCAACACGCTCTGCAACCTTTCTCCATCTCGGAATGGGACTCATGGATTCATCTCCTTGTCCGCCATTGACACCCAAGAACCCACCTCCGGCCCCTAGACTCGGATCTCATGCAGAAAAGAACGACATCTTCAGAATCATCTCCTCCTCCTCCCCAACTCCGTCTTCTTCTTCTTCTTCTTCTTCTTCTTCACACCCAAGATCACCCTTCAGCTCTCACTCCTCCTCCATACCTTTCTCCTGGGAGTCGCAGCCGGGCATTCCCAAGGCCAGCCCGACCAAACCCACCTCCACCAAGCCGACCCTCCCACTCCCACCACCCCTGAGATCCGGCAAGCAGCCCCACAGACGCCACCCCCCGAAGAAGAGCAATGCCATGGACCCCTTCACCATGGCCCTCATAGAGTGCTCCAAGGACGACGTGCACTGGAAGACGGACTCGTCCTCCGACCTCCCGCCGGCGAAGAAATGGGTCGACAGACGGCGGAGGGCGTTGGGGCTGATGACCACCTTCGACCTCTACGCCTCCTGCAAGTCCACCTCCTCCGTCGCCGACTCTAGCATCTACGTTCGACGGCCCGACCGGGGCTCCAAGTTTCTGGGTCCGGCCTACGGCATCCTCCCTCGCCGTCCGGAGTAGTGTGTGAGCCCGTGACGATCAATCCCACGGCCGCCGCCACTGATTGGGGGCGTGCTCGTGATACATATCTCTATATCATACCGTGATTGCCATGAATAAGATTGCCGCGACGAGATACTAGCTCGATCGTCCTTAGTTTATGGTTTTGGGCTAATTAAAAGGCCATTCCCGAATAAATGGGACAGCCACCCATGCTGATAGATCTCAAGTCTGCTCTGCAATGCAAGTGTTTGATTATTGCATATGATCTTCTCATCTTCCGGTTGCTTGTGTGATCCGTATCGAAGAGTGGGAGTTCGTGTAAGGAACGTGTGTTGAACGCCGCCTTCACTGTCTCTCTGGATTTGGCAAGGTCTGTTCTTGTTTATTTTCTGCTTTGCTTGCTTATTTAATAAATATTAAAAGTGTATTTGTTTAAATGACAAAAGTAGATGAAACGAGAGATTTGAGTTTTATTTTAGAAAATATATAATTTACGATATAGTATTTTGATATAATTTTTAGTATAAAATATTAAAGTTATTTGATAAATATTATTGTAAAATATTGTGATATATAATGAAAAATAAAGATATATGATAATTACATGTAATTTATTATTCCTAATTCGTTGTCAAACATGTTACCGGTACAGGTACCAGTGCAGTGTTAATATTTTATTATTTTTCCATTTGGTTCTTTTAGCGGCTGTACCGGTTCGATACGTTGACGACAGATATATTAAATAACGCGGGATATCATATTCGGATCAGTAGACCGGGCTTCATGAACGGAGCTTTGATTATCAAAGGGCACGTTTCAGAAGAATTTTAATACAAGTTTGAAGGTTAGATGAAGTAGAGTTGAAAGTAAAAAATAAATAAAATTAAGGTTATATAATAATTAATATTTTAAAAAATTATATTATAATAATAATATATAAAAATTTATAAGAATTCAAAAAACTTTTCTCAAACCTAACAAGGTATATTAATTAGACACATCAACCATCGCATGTATCAAGCATTGGGCGATGAGTTTAGTTGACGCGATCCAAGTGACGAGCGCCGAAGTCAAGGTACCGCGGGGTTAGAATATTCACGGGTTTCGGGTAAGCCACAGCTCCAAGTGTTCGAGATTCAGCACGTCTTTCGATTTATATATATATATATATAGAAGACGCCATTTTTAATGTGAGTATTTTTATGCATATAAAAAGACCTTAATGTTTTTTATTGTGAGTGTATAAAATAAAATATTAAAATTTATTTTAATACGTCGTTTAGGTGTAGTCGATTAGAAACGAAACATACGTGTAATCGATTATATGATTACACCAACGAACGGGATCCTGAGAAGTGCGAGAGTGCAGTACTTGTATTAAAAGAGCATCGTCGATTAATACTTACTTATATATATATATAGGTATTGATATATATATTTATATACACGAAGATATATGTAAGACAGAATCACGTGAAAACCACGTGACATCAAAGTAATGATTGACATCCACGTTGTGCTCCTTAGGTTGGACGATAGCTGTTGACTCTCTTCTTTGACGAGTGACAGCTGATGACCTTTGAGCTTTGATAAATGGGACCACAGGTGCGTTCGAGACTATAAGTGCGTTTGTTTTCACGTGAGGTAGATTTAGGAATATTTTTTTTAATTTTAAGAGTAGTTAGAAATAAATTTTGATGATTTTTAAAAAAAATATATTTTTCTCGTATTAATTGTTAAGTCGTTTTAAATAATAGGTTATGATAAATTTGTATGGTACGTTGTAAATATATTTGTAATATTTGTATGTATTTTAATATTTAAATAAGTGATGTTAATATTAATATTTTTTTTAAATATTAAATATTACAAATATAAAATTAATATAAAAAATTATTTTGAAAATCCACCAATGTCATCGTGACTTCCCGGGTGTGTTTATCTATGTACTTTTCACCATGGAACTATGTTTTTTATTATACATCATAGTGTTTTATAATATATTTACTAAACAATTTTTATGTTCTTTACTATTCATTTGATTTGATTTTTTTCTAACCATAAAATAAAAATCACTAGGGGAAAAACCCTCCTGATATGGCTGTTCTCCCATTTGTGTCTTAGTCCGTTGACACCCATCTCCACTATCATTATTCCCTTTCATGAACCACTTTCTCTAGTAAAGGAATTTTCATCACACGAGCAGTGAAATAGGTGACACAATGAATCAACCTCTTTGCCATGAGGGGTTATTACCAATAAACCTTTACCGCACAAGTATGATTCACTACTCCTTCATTGAACCACTGCTCTCCGTCAATCCACGAAAGTAGGGAGAAGTTGTGCAACGAAGAGGACGCGAAGGGGCAAACGACGAAAGGGACAAGAACATGACTAGAGTGACAAAGAGTACGCTCTACGATGAGAGAGATGAAGGAATGGGTGTGTCATGTTTCATGTGATATCCATTTTTCATTTTTCTTTAAAAAAATAATTATAATCATTACATTTTTATTGTAAATTATATATTATTTGAAAATTCATAAAATTTAACACATTTCACTAAAATGCCCAGACAAATGCACCCAAAGCCTTAGACAATGTGAGATTTATGTTTTTCAATAAATTATACAATCTACTATATAAGTATTTTGATATTTTTATTATTATAAAATATTAAAATTATTTAATAAATATTATTGTAGACTACTGTAGTGTATTGTAAAAAAATTGTAAATAAACAATACCTATACGAGGAATTTGCATTTTTGGAAATGTTATAAAATGGTAAAATTTTGGTTTATTATTTCTATTATTTTAAATTACTTTTTATTTGAATAATTTTATTAGTCGATTTTATTTTGTAAAATAGTTTTCTATTATTGATAAGTAATGTCATGGTTCAGATTTAAGAGACATAATCGTGAACTGGAAGTTTACGTCTGAGTGAAAATGTAAAACTGAAATTTTAAGGTCAAAAAAGTTCTCACAATCATTATATTACTACTTTAGTGGTATAAAATAATTTTCTGTTTTTTAAAAGTTAATTATTAAATATAAAAGATCTAAAAAAAAGTCACCACTATACAATAAAAACAAGTTGGAATAATTTTACGCGCAAAAACAATTTAACGAAATCAAGAAAAGAAAAGGAAAAACACAAAGTTTGAAGTGATTCTGTCGTCTAATCAGTCCAAATTCCAATCACAGAAGCATTAAAATCAAATCTTAAATATCATCATATAATAACTTTAGATGAAAACGTTCAAAGAAATAGAAAGAGAAATGTTAGAAAAAAGAGAGGAGTATTTGCATATGTGACAAAGTCAGAAAAGTTTAAAAAAATAAAATTTAAAATAAATATTTTTACAAATTATTTAAATACGAGTAATTAAATAACATTAATTGAAACTCATAAAAATCTATAGAAATTGTAATTTTTTAGAAAATTAGAAGAATGCGTGCTGATTGAAATTGAAAATATAAACAATTAAATAAAAATTCATTTCTTCCCGTAGAAGTTGATAAAGTTAAAATAAATGATTTTAATAACTTGAACTTTTTTCCTGACAAAAACAAATACAATTTTAAACAAATTTTTTTAGCTGAAGTGATTATTCACCTAAATTTGTTTTAACAGATCTTTTTAAAGTTGTAAATCATTTTCCACACAATTCGCAAGTGCCTGATTTACCCTGTAGTTTTTCTCTATTTTCTCGCATTGCCTGTACATCATCTTCGTACATCGTTACCTCCTTCCATTTTGCACACTGAAAATTAAACCAGACAACTTCTTTCAAGGGCCAAGGATTTCAACTTGTGCATAATATATATATATATGTATAGATCATTAAGTGCAGCAGAAGTATCCTTCCATCACAAATAATTGCCGGAGCATAGGAAGGCGATCTTAGCAGCTTGCTTGGAAGGGGCAATGAGCACACATGACTGACATTAAGTGTATTTGATAACGAAATATTTTTACTTTTAATACTGTGAAGAATTGGAAGTTAAATTTTATTATCAAATATAATTAAATTTTACATTGAATTGGGAAATTAATCAAAATTTATATATAAAAATTTACATAATAATAATAATATATAATAATTTATATAAAATTAAAGTTAAAACTAAAAAAATTACCGAATGAAGTCAATCTGCAGGAACAAGCTAGCTAGCAAGTAGGATTTTAGCCTTTTCAATCATGGTGGTGTTTGTGCAAGGCAAAATTGAAAAGAAAGAAAATGAAATGAATTCATTTCCCAGCAAGCTATTGTTTGTGCAAGGCCGATTTCATTTCCACCTGATCCCGTCCTTGACGCGTCGAAGTTTCGTTGCCACTCTTGTCCCCCCACCCTGACGCGCTGAAGTTTCGTCACCACTCTCGCCCTCGTGCAGCCGATCTCCCCTCTCTGCAAAGTCAGGTCGCCCCTCTCGCCCCTGCACCATTGATCTCCCCTTCCGCAAAATCAGGTCGCCCCTCTCGCTCCCGCACTGCCAATCTCCCCTCTCTGCAAAGTCGAGCTCCCTCTCTCACCCTCGCATTGTCGATCTCCAGTCTCCACAAACCGTTGCCGCCGCACTTGCCCCCACGCAACGTCGCCACTCTCACCCGTTTGCAGCACCCACGTGAAGGTTCGCATCCCCTTCCATGTCGTTATTTTGCTAATTGTTGGAATTTATCAAAATTCCTATTTCAAACATTATTATATAAAAACTTGTACATTATTTCTTTAAAATTCTTATTTTTATTTTATTTTATTTTATAATAATATTATTTAAATTACATGAAATTATTATTATTTAATTTAATTTCGACATTTGCACGAATACGAATATTCTGAATTTTGTTCAATTTTAACATATACACAAATAACTTTACGTCAAAATTTATTTTATTTTAATTCAATCTCATTATTAAAATAAAATCTCATAAATTTATTTTATTTTATTTCCACGTAACCCATGTGTGTGTGCCAGATACGAGGAAGAGAATAACAAGGAAATTTCGACTCAATGGTTCACAAGAAGACTGATTCAAAGTTTGGTGGGATGGAGTCAAGAGTCAAAAGTTCGCAGAACAATTTCAGAGTTCCGTAGGATTGGTTCAAAAGCCCCCAATATTGACTTCAAAGTCTGAAAGGCAGATCTAAGGTTTAGCCTTTATTTATTTATGGTTTCACTTGTTACGAAGTTAATTTTACATCAATTTTTATATATTATTATTTATAATTTATTTATTTTACTAATTTTAATTCTAACACCATCAAACTTTCAAAATTGATAGAAGCCAAAAATAATTAAGCCGGGTAAAATTGTAGGAGTGAGTATGAGAGGATTTTAACTTTTAAACCGTACATGTGAGTTGAAACTTAGAGTCTGTTCGTAAATTTAAAAAAATTGAATTGAAATGAATTTAATTTTTATATATTATTTATTTATATTGATAGAATTAAATTAAATTTATTTCTATTAATATTATTCACTTTCTAGTTTGTGACAAAAATAAAGTTTAAACTTATAAAGTATGAATTATCTAGAATTTAACGAACTTAAGCTTATATCTAACTACTAAAATTTCTTATTCTATTCAATTTTAAAAAGTACATGATAACGTATTTTTACTTAATTTAATTATACTTAAAAAATAAATTATTCTTAATTTATTTTTAACTAATTTCACATATATAAACATAAGAGTGAAGACAACTTTTAGGAATATATTGTGATTTATAATTTATCAATGATCAAGTATTGTTATATAATTTAACAGTTATGAGTATGACTTTTAGATTTATCCTTATATTTAAATAAACAACTTTATATAATTTATTTATGATACGCTATGACATTGACACGTCTAATTTAATTTTTTTTATAACTTATAAATCTTTTCAACTTTTTCTTTAAAGATTTCGTGTAGAAATTTGAAAAATAACAATTTAAGAAAAGAAAAATAAAATAAAAAAAATTAGGAAATAAATTTTTTTAAAAAAAATTTATATGCGCATGTTTTATAAATTTTAAAAAAGTTATAATTTTTTTATATTTTAATATTTTAAATATAATTTTATATTTCCTTTATAATTACAAATTTTAAACTTTTTTAAGATATATAAACACTTATAAAACTATAGTATTTTTTAAAATTTTATTTTCAAGTTTTTTGATATGCACGAATCCTTAGATAAAAAATAAGTGAAAGTGGGTAAAAGTTACTTGAAGAATACAACCTTTTTTTGAAAGGTCTACAATTTACAACTGAAAATTAGGTCTTTTCCAACGTAGCGTAGCCGATTCTTAATTTTTTGTATTGTCTTTTTTTAATTTTTGACTTGACTTTTTTTGGAATTTTGTTCCCTTCGTTGCGTCATCGTAACTAACATTTTTTGCCTTTTTCCGAGTATTTTATCAATATCAGTCGTACCTTGGCAGCGAAAGCCAATACAGAAACTTTTTTTTTTCCCCCAAGAAAAAACGTGATATAAATTAAATGAAAAAAAAAACACAATCGACGAAAACGATCGGCATAAAGGAGTGGAAAAAAGCAGCAGCGTGACCTTGAAAGATCGAAGTCAATAAGTAAATATTGAGCAGAGGTTACGGAGAAGTATATATTTTTGAAAATAATGAAAAATTATAAATATTTTAATTTATTATTTTTTAACATTTTTAAAAGTATAAAGTTCTTTTATAAAACATCGTTCACTTTCTTTACTTTTAATTTAATCAAGGTTAGAACTCTGATGATCGAGCATTTCCGAGGATATCAGCCTTGTAATTTGCAACGTGTAAATTTCAGTGTTCGGATTATTTAGCCAGAAAAGTACAAACACGCTCAACCACGAGTCAAGCTACGCTGCATCTGGAAATGCCTGTTGAACAATTAATTACTCGTTATTAAATTAGCGACTTCAGGGCAGAAAGAAAAATAAAGAATGTTTGGTATGGCCTGTTTGGATCTTCGATCGCATGTGTGAAGCATGAGCATAAAGCAAAGCGATAAAGCCAGAGAGCTGCAGAGTGAAGAGGGAGGAGAGTGAAGCAAAAGGGAAAGCTTTTTTCTTTAAAAGTCGAGGACTTTTACGAGGTGTTTGTATATCACGAACATTAATAAAAAAGTAAAATTTAAATATATTTTTATTAAAATATTTAAAAATTTAAAATAAAAAATTTTATAAGAAAATTTGTACATATTATACAAATTTAGAAAAATTTATATTTAATTTTTACAAATTAAAAATATTTTAAATTTTTAATATTTTAACAATTAAAAAAATTTAAATTTTATTATTATTGATTTTCAAATGATACAAATCTCTCCTTAAGATACGTTTGGAAAGAATTTTATCAATTTTATAAGATGATAATAATACATAAAAATTAATGTAAAATTAAAGTTAAAATTTGATACAGTTTCCGTAATTATTGAATCTGGTTCGGTCGATTCTTTACTTCAAAGCGCCGCGAGCGTGACGCGCCTTGGATTCCACTAGTTTTTTTTTTTTTAAAAAAAAAAACTTCGGCCTAAAATAAATAAATGAAATAATCATTTAAGTGATATTATAATGGTTAAAATTTATGTTGCCAAAAAAGATCGAATACAAATTAAGAGAAGAATATGAAATAAATAATTACATACATAAAAAGAAACCATTTACGTGATTCACCACAATATGTTACAAAGCGATCAAGATAAATTTCACTATTTTTGAAAAATATTACAAGAGAAAAATGAGAAATACAAAACGAATGCACTCAAGAATGTTCTCTCGTATAAGTGTCTATTTATATTATAAAAAGAAATCTTAAATTGAAAAATCTTCTAAATCGGGTTAATATATAATTAGGTTATCGTAATAACGTCCATTCATTGCAAAATAGTAAATGAATGTTTGCTAAAGAATTCGTGGTGTATTTAACCATTTATAATTTATAATTTAAAATTCTATTAATACATCAAATTACCATGAAGTAATAAATTTTTTTTAAAACAAATTCAAATAGGGACGGTCAACGATTGGTAGTTGTCGACCAACCCGCACTTATGTTTGGTTATTTATATGGGTACATGTGTGGCGGTCGAACCAACCATTGCAGCAGCCGGCAGCCGGCAGCCGACAGCCTCCCACCGCGTCGTGCACCAGCCATGGTTCCCACTGCCACCGCCATCGCACTCTCCCTCCTCCTCGCCCTCTCCATCTCCCCATCCCACGCCGCCGGCAAGAACCAAACCCACCTCCACTTCTACTTCCACGACGTGGTCGTCGGGACGCCCTCCGCCGGCAACACCTCCGTCGTCCGGGTCAGCCAGCCCACGGTGCAGTCCACCTTGTTCGGCATGACGACCATCATGGACGACCCGCTGACGGAAGGCCCCGAGCCCACTTCCGCCCCGGTCGGCATGGCGCAGGGCATCTACGCCGCCGCGTCCCAGCAGGAGCTGGCCTTCCTCATGCTCATGAACCTGGTGTTCACCCACGGCGACTACAAGGGAAGCTCCCTCAGCGTGGTCGGAAGGAACCCCGCCATGGACGACGTCAGGGAGATGCCGGTGGTGGGAGGCACCGGCGTGTTCCGGTCGGCTCGCGGCTACTGCTTGGCCCACACCGTCAAACTGGACCCGTCCACCGGCAACGCCGTGGTCGAGTACAACGTTTATGTCACTCATTGACCCAAAAAACAGCTGTTTCTCGTCGACATTACCATTTCAGTTGTTGAATTTTGTTTGGCAGATCTTAATATTTTATATTAAAATATTTATATTATAAATTATATAATTTTTTTAAAATATAAACATCACCTCCTCGTGTACTTCTAATTCTTAAATAAACACATCAAAACACTGCGAATCATTCAAAATTTAGAAATCAAAAGTTTGAATAATAACAAAGTAAGATCAACTTAATTAATTGATTAGAATTCTCAGATTCTGTCGGCGACCATACCTGAGATTCTGAATAATTCCATTGAGTAATAAGGTATTTTGATTTAAAAATAATAAATTATAATAGAATAATTTTTATATAAACTTTTTTTATAATAATAATAATATATAAAAATTTACAAACGAAACCGACGTCGATCTGTCCATGCATTCTGGCGAGAGCAGGGCCGGCCACCTACCACGTGACATGACCGCTGCTTACAGATACTTTTCATTTTTCTGACTTTTGAATATATATATATAACGTAATATATACGTCATTCTTGCGTCATTTGTATAAACTTTTACAGATCATGAATTACGTAATTTTTGTTCATTGCTAGTAAATAATGTAAATTACAGAATTTACTCTTTGCTCTTTAATGCCATAAATTACAAGTGTACTTGTATTTTCTTTCGTCGATACTCACGAATGATATACCAAAATAAAATTCAATATATTATTTTACAATAAAAAGCACTTGAATTAGCACAACAAAAATTACCTGCATTTTTAAAGTGATGATTGATTTTAAATTCACTTAGATTCGAATTCTCATATTATTATCATTGATTAACTAAACTACAGTAGTTGAACACGATATTAATTAAGCTCCTCGATCTATAGTTGCAATCGAGTGGATTTGGTAAACTTAAAACAAATTATTTCAATCAAACGCTCTTGTAATCAAGTTATAAATCGGTGCTTATTTGTGATTGTGTTTGGTGTCTTGTACATATTTTTATCGACAAAAACATAAATTTTTAGTAACGTAAGTATATTTTTCCCGTGTGAGATTTGTGTTTTTGAAAATGTTAAAAAATATGTAAAATAATGAAAAATAATAGATTAAAATTTTCATCATTTTTCATAATTTATCCTATTTTTTAAAATACAAATTTAGAGATGTCAAAAGTGCCAACATAGCATGGCTCTCAGTCTATTTTTTGATAACACGGTATTATTCATATCGTGTCGTATTATATTGTGTCGAATGTAGAATTTTTAAGTTCAGGTACAACTCATTTGAGTTCATATTAGTCAACCATGTCTTTAACTATGTGTGTTAAATTATGTAGGCCAAGTTTAATTTTAATTTTATTAAATAATTAATATAATTTATATAGTAATATACTAGATTATCCAAAGATTTCAAACTACCAAATTACATATAATTTATACAACTTAACAAAAAAAATTATTTTATTTAGTAAAAAATTATAAAATTTAGTTTTGGTACAAAATTTTAAAAATATTAAAAATTACATTATATAATTTACATAGAAATTACATTTACAATTTGAGAAAAAATGAAAAATTGCATCTTCAAATTTAAATTATTTAAGAAATCATCTATTCAATTATCTACTCTTTTACAAACTTGAGCAAACTTCCAATCTTTGATATATATCAAGATTTCTAGTATATTATCTTTTAACACTGATTTTCTGTCGAGCACATTCTCACTAATATTAAAGTTAAAACTGATTTTACAGATGATGTTAGAGTTACATGATAAATTATAAAATAAAAATTTATGTACGAGAGAGTTTATAAATATAGAAGTTTATACAAAATTAAAGTTAAAGTTAACTAAACAAACAAAACTTATGACAATTAATTCCTTTCTCTTATTCCACTTTGATCTCTCTTACGTACGTACGTTGTTCATGGGAATTTCATTTCCTTGTATCGGATTTTTATCTCCCAAGAATAACGATGCAAAAAGGAAAATGACTCTATTTGAAAATTACTTGTTCTAAATTGCAGCGGAGTATTAGTTATTCATGGAAATTTCATTAGGGTGAAAATTACTTGGTATGAATTTTATTAAAATGAAAAAAGTATTGATCCTTCGTCAAAAGCTCCTTAAATCCACCTTTTTTAGTTAAATTTCAACTATCGATATTCATATTAAAATTAAAAATAATATTACTTAGGCGAAAATTTTCCCTACTAGATTGCTATGCGCATGAAAAATTTGAAAATTTTATTATTACTGAAATATTAAAAATTTAGAAATAAAAAATTTTATAAGATTATTTGTGTACTTTATGCAAATTTTGGAAAATTTATATTTAATTTTTAAAAAAGTAAAAATATTTTAAATTTTTAATATTTTATTATTAATTTTTTTTTCAGATTTTCTTTTTCATTGATTTTCAAAAGACACAAATCCCCTTTAATTTTTAAAATTAAAATACATTGCAACCACCAATTCTAGCCTGTCCTCTTAATTGCGTGGAAGTGGTGACTGTTAATTCTACTTAACTACTGATTAAAGGAAAATTCTAGCTTGTCCTCTTTTTAAACCTTACTTTTTATAAATTTACAACTATATCTCTCAATCTTAATTTTACGATCGTTTGAAATTGTACAGCTAAATAACATGAAATGTTTAATATACTATTTTTAACAGATACGGCAATAATTTTTATTAGAAATAACCGGCCGTTTTTTTTTAAAAAAAGGTATTACAGTTAATTCACGCAAGATTAGAAACAAGGACTCGCCGAGCTGCAGTCAAACCCTTGTGAATGCCGGCCATGAGCACGGGCTTGAGAGCTTCCAGCGCAGCCTCCTCGTAGCCTGTCATGCCTTCCAAGTCCGACGTTACCGCCGCCTCCACGCCGCCCTTTCCAAGCCTCACTCTCGACGCGAAGAACGGCAGCTCCGTCAAAGACGACTCCACGAAGGCGCACTCCTCCACGTCCTCCTCCCCGTCCAAACCACGCAGGGACGATTCCACGAACCTCGCCGCCGCGTACGCCGCCGACAACGTGGCGGAGCCCCTCCCGCCCTTGGCCTCCGCCACCTCCGCGTCGGCGTTCCGGACCCTTGTCGTGAGCTCCGCGGCCTCCTCCCGCGTGAAGCTTTGACGCGGTCTCATCTTTGATAAGAGTGGGAGGGACGTGGCTCTTCCGTGGCCGCCGATGACCGGGACGTTGACGTCCAACATGCTGAGGTGCTGGCAAAAATAATTTATCCATTAATATAATTATTAATCGATAAATCCAAAGATATTACTATTATATATATATATATATATATATATATATTATATACACGTTGAAATACATTTAAAAATCCATTAAATAATTAGAAAAAAAGTCCTTCGAGGACCTAAGATTTACTATATCATACTTGATATAGGACTAATAATTAAATATTTTCCCTTACTTTTAGTTTCATATAAAAAATAATAATTACAATTAAAATTCTTATATTACTTGTGAATCTTTCACATTAACTAATTTATTTTAATAAGATAAAATTTACATGATGTAAGAGTCAATTTATACACATTATATATAAGATATTATGTAAAATAATTTAATGAGAAACTTACCGTAATAGATGTATATTGAAAAAGAAATCTCATATTAAAAATAATAAGTAAAACTAAGATTTTTATATTAATTGTGAGTCTTTTTTCAATATACAATTGATTTTAATAAGATAAAATCTACATCAAGCTAACAAATGACCCCTTACATTATTTAAGCAAAACATTTAAATCAAAATGACTTACAAGACATGTTATATACCAGTGTTCTAATATCACGTTGAAATATATTTTCAAAACTCTATTAAATAATTAAAAAAACTTTCACAATATAAATGTACATTTACAAACAACTTTTTTCAACGTCACAAATCGGAAAGAGCTGATTTCGTGAATGAAGTTAAAAATACGTAATAATTTGGATGATAAAAATTTATTTATGAAATATATATAATAATAATGATGTTAAAAATAATTTTAAAAATTTTAAAAAATTATCGCTAATTATAATTCAACGATACCTTCTTCCTGGCAACAAACGTGCTCGCTCTGACGGCGTCCAACGTCGTCACGCCGAAAAGCTTCCTGGGATCGTACGTCCCCGTCTTCTTCAACGCCTCCGCCGCGCCCGGAACGATGGAATCGACCTTGTCGCTCACCACATGCACCAACGCCTCCTGCCTTATCTCCGACAACATCCCCGTCACGCTCTCGACGAGAGCGTGGATACGCTCATTCTCGTCGTGACTCCGCGCGGGCGCCCTGTCGGGGGCGACGACCGCCACCACCACGTCGGCGCCACTCACGCATTCCCCAAGTCGCCTGCCGTCGACGTCGGCCCCGGAGAAACATTCGACGCGGCACGGGGTGTTGCAGTGGCTGAGACTCTCGGCGACGGATCCCACGTCTCGTCTTGCGTCGTCGTAAAGATTCAAAGTCCTGACGTACGGAGACATCTTTACCAGGAGGGAGAGCGTGCGGCCGATCTCGCCGCCGGCACCCAGGACGGCCACCTTGTAGGAGGACGATACGGGGCGTGGTGGCCTCCCGGCTGTCTTGATGTTACGACGAGGATGGTGGAAGGGAATGGAAACGGCTGCGGCGGCGGTTGCCATAACGTCGACGACGACGAGCTCAATCGGATTTGGAGCGGTGTGGTTGGGATGAAATGGATTTCGTCGACTTCGTTTGTGGACGAGCGCTTGCTTGTGCACGTGGATTGGGACCCACATTTGGGATTTTACAATATAATAATTTAAATCGTATTGAAGAATTTTTTTAAAATTGATTACGACAGATTTTCAATATTTCACCTGCTTCGTTCTCTTCCTGCCACATAAAATCTAATTCGAAAATCGAAACAAAGTTGAGAAATGGAACAAAAAATCTCAATATTTTCGATGCTTCGAAATGGATAAGGTGGTGTTTGTTTAATGGATAAAATACGGTTTATATTTTTTTTAAAATTATATTATTTATGATATAATTTTTTTATATGATTTTTTACGATAAATAAATATTATTGTATACAATTGAAGTTAGTAAAAAATTGAAAGTATATAATAATTATCTTTTAAATAAATAAATTGTGTGATGAAAATTTGTCTAAAAATTTGTACGATAATACATATAAATTTGAAAAAAATATTCTATGTACCAAATTAGACTTAAGGTACATTTAATAGTAGTTTTTTTTAACTTTAGGAGTTAAGAGTTTTATCTAAAATTAATTTTGTAAATAAAATTAAAATTATATAATAATTCAGTTGATAAAAAAATTAGAAGTTAAAAAAAATTACTACCTTTTATTTTCTTCCATAAATAACCAGCGAAACAAACCTAGACCGGAAGAAATTCGGGTTGAACTTGAACCGGTGGGTCTACACGCATTACAGAAGCAGAGCGAGCAGTGCCACCACAAAGCTCCCAATCCGAAGGGGACGCCTTCCTTCTCCGACGAGACCCATGGCATCTCTGGCCCGGCCGCCTCCCACCCCCGTCTTCTCCTCGACCCCGCGCTTCTCGTCCGTACCAGAATCCTACGGGAAGCGTTCCTCTGGTCTAAACCCTCGGAGAAGCTTCGTCTCCTGCGCTGTGAGCGACTTACACTCTTGCGTGCCCAGATTGGTTTGTTGGAGGTTTAATAAGTTCGATTTCTAGTACCGGGCTCTTTGCTTTTCTTAGCCCTACCTATGTTGGGTTTCGTTGGCGTTGCATTTGAAATTGAATCTTCCGGTGGAAACATTTGAACTTAATGTGTAGCGTTTTAGTTGCAGACAAAATGAAGGGATGTTTTTGGGCTCGCTTTGCATTTCAGTTCGTTTCCGAGCTTTCACGGAAGGAATTCTCCTCACTTAATTGTTGTTGTTGTGCTATTGCTTGGAAAGCTTCCAATGGTGTTGTGCTATTGCTTGGCTTTAGGTCCTGCCGTTCGTATTTATTAATTTTCCTCATCACCAAAATTTACTGTTTTAGGTTCAGAATCCTGTTGGTGATGCCTGCTTCCTTGCACCATCAACTTCACTTTAATGTGGCGTCGGTGTAAGAAATATTTATAGAATCATCGCCAACAATAAGAAATAAAAAATGAACACACCTGGAACAGATAACTTTGGATTCTGAGAATCCATATGTTCTCTAATTAGCTATTGTTTGGCTACCATGTTACATCTATATAGCTAAGGATCCTGCTTTCACGTCTCTTACGAAGCTATACCGGCATATTCTCCTGAGCAGTGTCAACCTGTCTTTATTCACTACAATTATGCTTTCTTTTTAATTGGGTGCAGGTTGGTTATGTAACACCCAAAAGCTGGCAGAAGGATAAAGCCTATCTTCCTAACAAAGCAATTCTAGACTTCCAACGTGATGGTGGTTGGAAAGCTTTGGAAGCAGATGTTCAATACTGGACAAGATCTCTGCACCCCATACAGGTTATTAACCTGCGACTGTGGCAAATCATTGGCTGGCGTTGGTTTCCATGCCAGTGTCTGTTTGATAGGTTTATTTATGTTAACAGTGCACGTCCCTTTGCCATATTTCAGTGGTATCCTGGTCATATTTCAAAGACAGAAAAAGAACTTAAAGATCAACTCAAGCTAATGGATGTTGTCATTGAAGTTCGGGATGCAAGGATTCCTCTTGCAACAAGTCATCCACAGGTGAATCCTTAGTTATGGTGACATACTTGTCACATTTAGGAAGCAGCTGTCAAAGGGATGAGCACTGGAATAAAGAATAAGCTGTAATTTTGTTTGCCAGATGGATTCTTGGCTGAGGAACAAGAGGAAAATCTTAGTTCTGAATAGAGAGGACATGATATCTACTGTCGACAGAAATGCATGGGCTACTTTTTTCACAAGACAGGGAATCAAAGTTGTCTTTGCCAATGGAAAACATGGAATGGTAGTTTTTTTGTTACCCATTTGCATTCTCACGTGGGGAAATGATGTTAGATGAATATTAAATGATGTGGTGCAACATCAGGGAAGTACTAAACTTGGAAGGCTTGCAAAGTCATTAGCTGCTGATGTAAACGTAAAGCGTAGAGCCAAAGGACTCCTTCCTCGTCCAGTAAAGTACCACGATCATCTTGTTGTCGTATAATAGACTTTGACAATTATATGTTTTCTCTTTTACTTCTAGATTGTCCACTTTCCACTATTCTCCCTTGTCACAGATAGATTGTTGGGCATGCACCTCTTGATTGCACATTAGTGAACATATATGTTACTTTGGCTAAAGTTCATTCATGCCAATATTGTCCTTATTTATTGTACGGATCTCTTCTTTTCTTTTGTAGTTAGCTACTCTATTACCCTTTATCACCTGTCTTCACACAACATTATAGCTCTCGATCATTCTTTTCTTTTTGTCAAATATTTAAATAATATAATCTTTATACCTTTTGGCAATCTAATGTTATTTTTATGAGAATGGGTTGGCAATAAGTAAGATGTTATTTTGTCTAAAACTTGAAGGTGCGGGCTGGAATTGTTGGATATCCAAATGTAGGCAAATCTTCTTTGGTCAATCGGTTGTTGAAGCGGCGAATGTGTCCAGCAGCTTCCAGACCAGGTGTCACAAGGAAGCTGAAGTTCGTCTTTTTAACTCTTCTGTTCTTACAGGATATGAAATTGTACATAATTTCCATGTATATTTAGTTTATATATTCGATAAATTCGTTGCTTCTTTCATGCTTACTAGATTTCATAGTTGAATAGGAGCTCCAATTCTCATGTTAGTTATTCTCTGAATCATCAACGTCTTGCTTGGATAGATGGGTTCGTTTTGGTAAAGATCTAGAGTTATTGGATTCACCTGGCATACTTCCAATGAGGATAAATGATCAGGCTGCTGCAATAAAGCTTGCAATCTGTGATGACATCGGAGAGCGATCATATGATGTTGCCAATGTGGCTGCCATTCTTGTACAGTTCCTTGTAAGGCTACCTGAAGTAGGTTTGTAGTTTTCTCTACATGTATTCATTTTTCTTATGTAGGTCTACGGATTAGAGTCTGAGCTTTGGTGTACGGTAAGATTATTCTTTGTTATCTGGATATCATGAGTTTGAATTTTAGGAAACAGCTTTTCCATTTACTAAGATAAGACTACAGAATTAAATCCTTTCTATATATTGGCAGGAATTTCATGCATTGGGTTTACCCTTTATTTAGGTTTATGAATTGAGTTTCATTGCAAACTTTTGAAAAATAAATTTCTAGACATGTTGACCTTAGTAATAGAAAATTCCTAACCAAAAGGCATGGTTTAACTAGTGCTGTTAAGGCAGTCGCCTTTGGCAACCAAGTGACAAGGCGAGGCAATTCTCAGCCATGTCACCAATATGGTGATGCAATGGCATGGCCATTCTCTTGGTAGGGTGCCTCCTACTATTGTCAAAGATAGTCGTCTACGTGCAGAGGTTAAATGGGTTAGTTGATCCACTCAGATAAAAAAAAACTAATTTTCACTCAACATGAACACAACCCTACTGTCAACCAGACCTCCATTTGTCTGAAGTTGTTGCTGCTGAAGTTTATGTTCCCACTCAAATGCATGAATACATTCTGAAACACCTTTGAAGTTTCTATGGAGTATGAATTGTATCTGATAGATGTAATTTTTTGTGATTTGATATATATTGGCATTTGTTGACTTGATATTCATGTGACTCTTTCTTTATGGTTTGAATACTTTAAATAGTACAAAAATTGATTATATCATAATAACTAATGTGGTACATTATTTTTAATTTTTTTTTAAAAATTAGGGTCAGCTTACTTCAATCATACTATCACTCTATTGTCACATTTCACCTCAGTCAATATTCAGACTTATCATTTTAGCATCACCATTCACCTTAACAACTGAGTTTAACTTGAAGTCTTTTTTGAGATACCCACTCTTCCTTTTCTTTATTCTAATCTTACTGATGTTACCAAATTGATTCTTGCAGGTTCTGAAGCTCTTTATAAACGCTACAAGATAGAAGTGGATGGTAAATGTGGTGATACGTAAGTCTCTATCCATATAAAGAATTCTTAATTTCTTAGGTCAAAGATAATGTAACTCTTATTGGCATGAATATTCTTTTTCTGTAGATTTCTTGAGAAACTTTCTCTTCGCTTGTTTAATGGAAACATGAGTCATGCAGCGTTTCGTGTTCTGAGTGACTTCCGGAAAGGAAAATTTGGATGGATTGCTCTAGAGCATCCTCCATGGTAAGGAGGCTGAAGCACGATTGTTGGGGCATGGTGCAAAGGGTTAGCCCTGTCTTCAAAGGTATCTCTTCACTTTCCTGCTACAACCACACTGATGCTTACTATAACGATAGCTTCCCGATTCCCTAGCATCATAGCACATGCATTCTGTTTCAAGATATTTCTTGTTCTTGCTATAGTTGGAAGGAAATGCAGACAAAATTTTATTTGTACATGTTTGCACTAGATCTTGCTGTAAACTTGAGAACTTACATCCTATTCAATACAGAGATTTTCATTATGCAAAAAAACATTTGTGGCTTGTACATATTGAAGTCTTTTCTATGACATTCTTGACAAGGCAAAACAGTTTCCATGTATAATGTGAACCCCGATCCCACCAATTTTTTATTTAATCCCCGAAATTTATTCATCGGACTGGGGTGTTTGCAATGAAATCAAAAAATAGAAATGTTCACAACCAAAGTCTCCAATCCCACCAATTACTCTACAGACACCATTGATGGATCTACTTGTTTATGACTTGCTCTATTCAGAGGGTTGACTTCACGTTGAACGTGTTTTTACCATATCTCTGCTGTTCCCTGAAAGTTGACACTTGAAATTCAAAATGCAAACTTGATTAGCCATCCATAAGCCACAATCGTTAAAAATCGGGAGACTTGTTGGGATTATTTCCAAGCAAGATGGTTTTTTTATTGGCGAATGGATGGGAGACTTGATTGGATACCTGGAACCCCCATTTGTCTGCCATACTGTGGTTAACAAGCTGATGAAGCTACAGAACCAAATCTATTATGTAAGATTCATTCCTCTCCTTGATGCCTGGTGGAGAGTTTCCATTCAAGTCAGATATGTCTGTCCCTGGGCTTTGAGGAACTCCTGTCCTGAAATGAAAGTGAAGGCTTTCTTTTACTCGGGGTAAACAAGAAAAACGGTCAGAGCTTCTTGCTCCCATGCTACATAAATGTCAAATTCTTTCAGTGGTATATGATTACTAACCCTGTATTTGCCCACTCTCCAACCCATCAAAAGCCATGATGAATCCTATTTGAAAACATAAACAAATTATATTCGATAACAAATATATTGTGTTTGGGCATACATACATATGCAAGTACGGTGGATAAGATTTAATGAAGTGATGTGCATACTTTGTTGTGTTACTGGCGATTGGAGCAACCCAACCTAAAATTTTTGTCATTTTCACTTTGATTTCAAGAATAGAAAGCTGTAGATGCAGATAACAAATAGCAGGTGAAAAACAAAAGACTAGTGAAATTAGTTTATTTGAGAGGCTGATTTCCCTCCTGCAAACAGAATATCCCCTTCATTGACATGAAATGATTAGAGCTTTAGAACGTAAAGCAGTTTTTATGTTGGGTGGTAGTGCTTGGTACAACATTGTCCCTTGAGCTTTTTGACACATGTGCTCTAACATCTGGAATGACTCAGAAAATGATATTGGTTGGTTAGCCACTATCCATTAATAAAATAATAGAAGCAATGTAGTACATAAGGGTTTCATATGTAGCTGAATGCATATTAGGACTCTTGGAAAACAAGCTTAAATAAAAACAACAGATGAATAATCTAGTAACCTTCATATTTAGTAAAAGTAGCTCACTGTGAAGTGATATTTTCCTTGGATCAGGTGCAAAACTAGGAATGCTCGATTAAAGGAGCCAGATTTACAAAGCAGTAAATTCCTGTAATAGCATACATTTATAGAATACAACTATCAAGAGGGTTTTTTCTTTTTTGCAAGGTTAATACTAAATAGCATATTGAGGGCACTTAATAAAACTATGAACAAATTATATGCGAAGACAAATATTGATGCATAAACATAATAAATAGGCATAGTTAAATATCAACATTGGGATTGTTGGTAACAATAAAGCCATACATTATGATTTTTCGTAGCCAGTAACCTCATCAATTTTCCTAAAATGTCAAAATTTAAAACCTTCAAGAATCATTTTCTATTTTCAGATATTCATCAAACACAAACCTTATTTTTTTTGATACCACACACTCTGCTGCGGAAGCTAACATGTTCAGTTGCATCAGCGGCGCGTGGTGGTGGTCGTCGTCATCCTTCAAAAAAAAAAAAAAAAAGGTCTCACATATACATTTACAAATGTAAGTTAATCTATGCGTTCATTATTATTTGATCTGCTTTTGTTGTGTACCGGAACATGGCAGCGGACTGGTCCCGGCGTCTGCGGCACTGCCGGAACGCCGCCGTGTCCGTGGACTCAACTCTGCAGGGTCCTGCACCAGGTTCCGGCACTTGTGCAATGTAAAGGCAACTGCCGCTTGGTTAACACGTAAAAATTACTTTTATAGCTAATATTTTTTAATATAAATTTTTTTATCATAATTTTTAATTACATTAATATCTAAAAATATAATTTTATTATTTTATATATTTTAATTAAATATTAAAATAAATATTAACATTAAAAATATAAATCCTTGTTATTTTATTGAATAGTTAAAAAATTAATATTTTTTTTATTTGATAATTATTTTTTTTACTTCTGAAATTGAAAAACTTCACATCAGCCATATATCCAAGTTATTGCCCTCGCTTCTTTTCATATTTGAATTACTTGTGTATAAAAATTTACGTAATGACGATGATTTATACAAATCTGTGTAAAAAAATTAAAATTAAAAATCGTTAATTTTTATGTTTTACTTTTTTGTTTCTAATTTTTAGAAATATTTTTAGTTTCACGATGATATTTATATTTTTTAATTTTTTTGAATTATTGAAATTATTCTTTTCTTTTTTTTATCTTAAACTTTTTTTTAAAAGATTTTTTTTTTTTCATTTTCGAAATATAAGAGTGAAAAAAATACGATGCCTTAGCATTATATTATTTTTATTTAGCGGCGATTTAATGGGTTTAATGAAAACGTTACGCTGAGAATTTTCAGCCTGCCAGGAATTTGCAACGTTGCCGTCCTTAAGCTTCTCCTGTCTCCCGTTGAATTTTAAAATCCACGGAACCGTACGTCTAATATCATTTTTGCCGAAGGTACAGATATTATTCGCATCGTTTAGAATCAACTTTAATGTACAGATTTCAAAATAAAAATTATTTTTAATAATATTATTTTTTAATATATAAATTTTTATCATCTTAATTATTATATAATTTTAACTTTTTTTATAAAATTAATTTTAATTTTAACTTCATTCAACTTTCAAAATTAACTGAAGTTATTTTTAAATACATCTATTGTCTATTTTTTTCGTTACAGTACGTCTAATAATTCAGCTGATATGATTTGATTTTCATATTTTCCTCTGTTTCGTTCTTTTGATTTTACCAAACGAAAATGATGAAAAACGAAGGAAAATAAAAATAACGAAAAATGACAGAAAAACAATTTGTAAAAGGCGGCGCGTTATTTATTGTGAAAAATTTTAATTTTTTATCTTTCGAGAAAAAAAACCACGAAACAGTGTGCGTTATTACATGCATCGGAACAATGAGAGGCGTCGCCGTCGTTTTATTAATTAGTCAAGATTTGAATTTGGTAATTGAATTCGAGATATGCAGACGAAACGTCGGTAATTAATTAATTGTAATGATTTAAGTTATCCAGATTCCGGAGTAATGGTATTCGTAGTTTTTTAATCTGAGATTTAAATTTCAGCAAGGATGAAAATTACCATTCCCATACTTTCTATACAAAAAAAAAATAAAGAGTCCATTTATGTAAAATCTATGAAATGAAAATTTAAGAAAACAGAAAATGAAAAAAAATAAAAAATGTAACATTAATTATAACTAACAATACTTTAGTTAAAATACAATAATTAAAATTGAAGGTACAAATAAATGCAACCCTTCAATCAACAACAATTACAATACAAATAATTAGATGAAGAGCTTGTAGTTTTTATTTTTATCCTAAAGTTTTATTTTTATTTTAAAAATCGGTAGTCAAATTCTGATGTCAGCGTCTTCTGCTGAATACAAAAGAATAGACCAGAATCAATGTCCGTACAAATCATTTTATTTTTATCATTTTTTTTAACTTTTTTGCATTTTGTAAGCAGAGAAATGATTATAATTACCAAATTCTACTTCATTTGTGAAATGATTATTATACAAGCAGAGAATCATTCTGGTCTATTCTCTGCTTATTATACAAATTTAGAAATGATTATTAGAAATATAATAATCATTTGATTATACAAATTATATAAAATTTTTATCATCTAAATTATTATACAATTCTAACTTCATCTGTGAAATGAACTCTTACTTCAACTCTATCAAACTCTCAAAATTTTAAAAAAATATTTCCAAATAAATCTTAAATTACTATATAATTATTATATAATTTTAAATTTATTAAAAAAATTAACTTTAATTTTAATTCAATCTCATTTTTGAAAAAAGAGAGGTTATCATCGAACGTACTTTCTGTTTCAGACTTAATGATTTATCATATTGAAAAAGAAAACTTTATATTTCCTAATTATCTGGGCAACATTATTTTTATTATTTGCAGACACCGATGGTCTACCAAACGGTCTCTTGGGTACACGACTGGTTGCCCTCTTTCAATGCACATTAGCAATCCAAGAGAATCTGCAGGACTTGGCATGAACCTTCCTCTTTAACTGTGTGGTATCGTTTGTTTTATTAGTTTTCAGAGAGAGTACTTTGGTTTTAAATAAGTTTGTAGGTATTATTAATATCGTATAAATTTTTACATATAAAATTTTATTATATAACTTATTGTAAAATTTAATTTTATTTATTTTACTACTTTTAATTTTAATTCTCTGCTGTTCTCAAAACTAATTCTAAGGTCTACGTATGTGAAATAAATATAAAACACAAAGAAGAAATAGAGTAAAAAAAATGAAACCACACAGAAGTTTGACCATGAAACTTCTTATTAGCTGCAAATATTTGCAAATTAGATACTGATGTTAGTCGCCGACTCCCAGTAACCCCAACCATTTGACATTCAAAACAAACCCATCATCGTCATTCATAGTTTTTTCTTCTCACAGGTAGAGATGTCAATGGGTCATGTTGGGCCGTGCTAACACGGTCCAGCATGGTTTGACTGTGTCGGTCAACGGTACATTATGAAAAAAATTTCGTATTGTGTGTCGTGCCTGGGCCGGACCCCCAGGTTGTTCGTGCGGTGCCGGTACGACACGAATTCTAACACTAAATAAGCACGGCCCGGCCTAACACGAGACTACCAAGTGGGTCGTGGACTCGTGGGAGGGGAACATTGGTCATTGGGTCGTGGGAGGAGGGGGACCCGGTTGTCGGGTTATGCGGCTGGCGGGGTGAACAGTCGTGTGCGCGGGAGAAGGCAAAACAGGTTGTGTGGCCAGCAGGGGGACTTGCCGCCGAGTCAGTGGGCCGACAGCCTGGGTGAACGGTCGCGTGTGCCGATGCACGGGAGGGGGTTGAATGGGTCGTGTCACCGGCGGGGGGGATGGGCCACCGGGTCACTGGGCCGGCTGTCGGTGGGGTGAACGGTCGTGTGCGCGGGAGGAGGTAGAATGGGTCGTGTGGCCGGCGGGGGGACTGGCCGCTGGGTCATTGGGTCGGCAGCTAGGGTGAACGGTGGCATGCGTTGGTGCGTAGGAGGGAGCTAAACGAGTTGTGTCGCCAGCAGGGGGGATGGGCTGCCGGGTCACTTGGTTGGCTGCCGGGTTGTGCGGTCGGTAGGGTGAATGGTCTTGTGCGTGGGAGGAGGCAGAACGGGTCGTGTAGTCGATGGGGGGATGGGCCGCCAGGTCACTGGGCTGGTCGCCAAGTTGTGCGGCAGGTGGGGTGAACGGTCACGTGTGCGGGAGGAGGCAGAATGAGTTGTGTGGTCGGTAGGGGGATAGGCCGTCGGGTCATTGGGCTGGCAGTCGAGATGAATGGTCACGTGTGTGGGCAGGCGGGATGGGCTGATGGGGAACCGTGCTTGGGTCGGCCACCTGGTCATGGCTTGCAAGGTGCAACAATCAGCACGCTTCCGCGCAACGGGCGGCCCACTTCCGCGCAATGGGCGGCCCAATTCCACCCAATGGGCGTTTCGCTTCCCCGCAACGGGCGGCCAGTTGTTGGGTGAAATGGTCGGCTGCTGCCTCAACAGCTCAACCAACTTTTCTCTATAAATTGAGGGAGTTGGATTTTGTTTTTCACCCAACTTACTCCTCATTTCCTTCACTCCAAATTCTCCAAACCCTAATCTCAATTTTCAATTTCTCAAATTTTCTCACTCAAGTCACAAACAATGGCGCACTATTAAGGCCAAAGTTCTAGAGGTTACGGATATCCTCAAGAAAACTTTTCTAAAACTGAAGTAACATCGTCAATGGAGACTACTAGAACTTCAACTTCAACTGTGCTGTCGAGGAAGTCTTGGAAGAGAGCTTCCATCTGGTCAAAGTACACAATCATAATGAAAGTTATAACAGACGGTACAGAAGATGAATGAGTCTTCTGCAATCTCTATAATGTCGACTTCTCTTGCAAAATGTCTAGCAGTACAAATCATTTAACTAGGCATATTAGTACATGTGAAAATAGGAATAAGGATAAAACAATTTAAACCCAACTTTCTTTTACTCCTGAGGGTAGTGTTAGTTCATGGACTTATGATTCTAAAAGGACTAGGAACTTGCATACTAGATTTATTTATTCAGAAGATTTACTAATAAGTTTTGGAGGAAATAAATATTTTGATAATTATATTAGTAAAGTATATTGTCCACAATATAAACATGTATCTAGAAATACTATTAGGTTAGATATTATGATTTCATTTAATAAGCTTAGATTAGAATTTATTAATATTATAAGTACAATAATGACATGTATAGCATGTACTTCAGATCGGGTAAAACTAAGGATGGGTACATAGTTGTAATTGCACATTATATTGATCAAAATTGGATTTTACAAAAAAGGTTAATAGGATTTAGAAAAATTCAACATCCACATACTACTGAAACAATTTTTGCAAACATTATGGAAAATTTTGATTTATATGGAATTAGAAATAAAATAGGTAGTATAACTTTTGATAATGTAGCTAATAATACTGCAACAATACTAATGTTTAAAACTAGAATAAGTCCACCAAATGATTTTAAATTATTTCATCAAAGATATATGTGTCACATAATTAATATTATTGTACAATCAAATGTAAAAAAAATTGAAATTTATATTGAACTTATTAGGGATGCTGTAAGTTTTATAACTAGTTCAAGAAAGTGGCAACAACAATTTGATGAAACATGTGATACTTTTGAAATGCCGCATAAAAAATTCTCTTATGATATTTAATGTTAGAAAGTGTATTACCATATGAAATTCTAATAATGTCTTTGTATAATCGTTATCATTGTGATGATTATCAAAAATAATTAACTGAGAATGATTTTAAAATTGTAAAATGTTTTGTTGAATTTTTAAAACCTTTTTATAATGCAATGGTTAGATTATCTGGAATTTATTATTCTACGTTTGTTTATGCGTTGTATCATTTATATGATATTTCATGAATTTTTAATAAATACGAGACATATCTATTTTTTGAACCAATAGTAAATAACATGAAACAAAAAAATTTAAAATATTGGAATGAAATCCTTGCATTATATATTTTGAGTGCATACTTAGATCCTAGGTGTAAAATAAGATATGCTAGTAAATTAATTAGGAGAATACAAATGAGTTTAGGTGTAGATTTAGGATTAAATGTTAGTACAATAGAAGAACAATTAAATCAAATATTTGATTTATAC
>JAMKPZ010002224.1:0-32050 GCA_024699675.1 Amphibolis antarctica
CCAATAAACCCACACAACCTTTGTTATAATGATTCAGTTTTAATTTTAAGTAACTTTTCTAGATTCAACCTGTTGTTTAGCACTTTTTATCTTAAATTTTCTTTGCATTGTATGCACCCAGATTTCTGATTAAGCATCTCCAAGGAAATCTGATTGGACTTGCATTTTTTGGAAATTTTATTCCATCCCATCAAGTTAAGGTGCTTAATGTGTAAACAATTAAATCTTGGTGGTAGGGACATTATTTATTAGCAGCATTTTATTTTGCAAATGATGGTAATCTGTTGAAAGTGTAGGGGTGTAAGTATAACTATTTTAATATAATATTCAAATCAATATAATATCTGAATCCCAAAATACTCAATCCAAATATTCAAATCTGGAAATCTTAATAAAAAAATCTGCATTTTAGTATAACTATTTTGCATATACCTTATTATATTTTTAAAATTCTTAATCGAAAGATTTGAATCAAGACATCTAAACTAGTAAAAGGTTTTATTAAAAGTAGAGTATGAGTCGTGCCTGTTGGAGATAAGAAAAATCAACTTAAGTGGTACAATCATATCTTTGGGAGACCAATGATGCACCACCTAGGAGAAGAGTAGACACCTCACTCCAAAGACCAATGTTTGTTGATGTTGTTGGATGACATATTGTTTCCTGCATATTATTTGTACTTGTTCACTACTATTCCACTCCTTAACTTACTTGTCAATTCTTGTCTATTATTTGTTATTTGTCATTCTTGTCACCATGCTATCATGTTTTATTTTTATAACCATTTTCCTTATTATTTTGTCACTATTTCCCCTATTTTATAACCCTTTATTTTGTTTCCCATTCCATAACCAAACCCATAAACCTTATGTTGCACCCACTCTTACACTTGCATTTCCTGGTCCGGTCTCTTATGCACCTAACTATTGTGCCTGGTCCCTACACTTATACTTCGTTCTCATTTTCATAGGCATGCTCGTTTGCCTCCCACATGAACCCCATACAAGCTCCTACACTATTTTGTTCCTTCATGTTAGTTGGTTGCTTGCCTGTTGTTTTCCTTAACTATCCCTACCAATGTGCTTGCAACCTTTTAGGGTCCCTAACTACCTCCATTGTCTTCCTATGTGTTGCCTTCTCTTTCAAACTCTTGCACACATGCACAAGAATCGCTTGGCTTTTGTTTTTTACCATCAATTGGCAATAGATGCCCCTAGAAATCCAATGAGAAGGAACATACTTCAAGCTCAAATCTTTAATGCTTAACCTTGCATTGATTGATTAGCTTTTGATCATTGACCTTCAACATTGTCAATCAAGTTCGCCTATGCTGACTCTACTTTGTCATTGGCCTCTTATGATTTTCATTGTCTTCACTACAACTCCAAACTTATATAGATCCTGTCAAATTGTGTGACTATTCATCTGATGATCAATCGCATCCCCCAATTGTTTGAATAACTTGTTCGTTGACCTCCAATGTCTCTATTCACTTCATGCTTCATCCTTTTCCATTATAGTGTTGTATTTGTTGTGCATTTAATGATGTGTTGCATACAGTCTTAATGTTGCATTGCATGTATTTTTTAACTGTTGTATATAGTTGGTATGTCCATTAGTCTTGCATTTTAGGTTGTTTATTAAGATGATGTAGCTCATCAGTTTTTACCATTTCATGGTAACGTATCTTCATATAGTGCTCATTTTCATGTAGTTCCCCTATTCGTAGAGTTCTCATATGGTGTCTCTTACTCCATTATCATTTTTTTATTATCATACAGAAAATTTCATGCTCATTAAGTTGCATTTCATTCACTATCCTTCATCCTCATTTAGTTACATTTTATTCATCCATTCTCCACACTTATTTAGTTACATTTCATTCACCCATTCTTCATGCTCCTTTGGTTACATTTCATTCACCTATTCTTCGTGCTTCTTTTGTTACACCTCATTCATCCACCTTCCATGCTCATTTATATAAATTATATTTCATCTGTTCTCCATGCCCATTTAGTTGCATTGACATTCTATTCTCATTTAGATATATTACATTTCATCCGTTCTCCATGCCCATTTAGTTACAATTGATTCACCCCTTCTCCATGCTTATTTAGTTACATTTTATTCATTCATTGTCCTTGTTTATTTGGTTACATTTCATCCACCCTCTATGCCTTTTTAGATACATTACATTTCATCCATTCTCCGTGCTTATTTAGATACATTATAGTTCATCCATTCTCCTTGTTCATTTAGTTGCATTTCATTCACCCATTATTCATGCTTATTTACTTACATCTCATTTATTTATGTTTACATATCCGTGTTCATTCATTCATGCTTACATGTTTATGTTCATTTGTTCATACTTATATGTCCATGTTCATCCATCCATACTTAACATGTCCATGTTCAGTACCCATACATACATATCTATGTTCGTCCATCCATGCTTACCTTTTCATGTTCATTCTTTGTTTACATGTTCTCATTCATTTATGTACACGTCCATGTTCATCAATCTAGTTTAAATGTTCATGCTCATTCATTCACTTGTCCATGTTCATTATTCATTCATGCTTACATTTACATTCCATCCATACATGTCCATGTTCATCCATCTATGCTTGTGTCCCTGTTCATCCATCCATGCTTGCATGCTCATATTCATTCATCTTGCTTACATGTTCATGTTCATTCATCTATGCTTACACCTACATTCATGCTTGCATCTTCATCCACATAGTTTGCATTGTTCATACTTGCATCTTCATCCACTTAGTTTGCACATTCATGCTTACATTTTCCTCCCTATAGTTTGCATGTCCATTCACTCCTTTAGCCCTTGCATCTAAGCTTACATGATCATCCACTCATGTAGTTATTATGTTTACCTTCATTTGATCATCATTTCATTGCAGATTTCATGTCTAATCTTCTATTCTATAATGCATTCTTGCTTAGTTTCTTCATGTCCCTTGTCATTTTACTTTGGGCCTTAATTATAATGCATTCTTATACATATTTATTGAGAGATTTCATTTGCCTCTTTATTTATCTTCCTTTCTTATCCATATTCATCCAAGCCGTCCTTTCCTCTCTATCTCATCTTCAACTCTCTTCCTCCACCAAGGATCTTTGTAAAGATCCTCCTCTTCTCTTTGTTTCTAATTAGGGATCCATAATTATTTTGATTTATAGTGCATGTAGATTAGAATCATGCATTCTCATCAATCTAAGTCTTTTGGGCTTATTTCTCATCTCTTCACTATTGTGTTTCCACTTCTCATCTAATTTCTCATCAAGACTTACATTAAACGAGTACAAACTATAAGCATTGAATTCTAAAATATACTCACCAACCTTGTGGGCCACTTGGGGTCATGGGGGCCCACCATGGTTTTTCCATATGTAATGACTAAAATACCTTGCTAATTAACTCCAAATAACTTGTTGACCCTCTTCCATCTATGCCTCATGCATTTTACCTTGATTGCATATTTAGTCATGCATCATATTTGCATTGTTCATGCCTTATTTTCTTTGTTACATTATTTTCTTATGTCGTCTGTTTTTTTCTTTTTTTTTAAAGCTAATACAAGGAAAGTGTGGGGGACTAGGCTTATGTTGTCTTATTTGCTTGACATGGACTAGCTAAATTATTCACATGACATGGTTAGGACATATTAAGATATTTAGCTTATTTCTCATCAAACCTACACTTGATTGGGAAATTCATACATAACTTATCTTCCCCTTCTTTTAGCCTACATAGGTTCCTTCTCATCTACTCTCTTCCCTTTCATCCCTTGCATCATATCTACTCTCTTCGCTTTCATCTCTTGCTTCATCTCATGTGGATAACACAAATCCAAATCACCTAATCTTTTATTTTCACCCACAGGCTTACACACTCTATTGTAGCACACCCATGCACCTAGCATCTATCTAATTGGGATAACTAAGAGGCTAAGTAATTTGAACATATGGGGTGCATAACACCTTTCCTATGTGTACTTGAAGTGCTTATCTAAACTTATGATTTGTAGATCATAGCTTTACATCACTTAAGAGTCACTTGCTTTTATATATAATTTGTTTCTAATTTAACTTTAATTAGACTTGGTAGTAACTCTTGTCGCTTCCTCTGTTCACGCAATGTTGCAATGAAAGCTATGCATTTTGGTTAACAATAGCCATTATAGTAAGAAAGGTTTAAATTTATGTACTTTAATTGAAAATTTGCTAATGGATAAATTACTTATAAAAAGGATTCATGTGAGCTACATGGGATTATTACTTGTTGAGCTATTTCATTGCTAACTTGGCTAGTTGAATGGTGTCCATTGTAGAATTCTTGGTTTCAAACCATAGGGGTTTGTGTAATAGGTGTAAACCATGGGGAAATTTACAGTATTTTTCAAAGCAGAGGTAAAATCCACTAAGCAAAATGACATGGAGTAGCCCCTTTCTTGGACTGTTGAGGCTGTTGGCCGGTTGCCCTAGGTCTTTTGGGAGACCTAGGTTGCTTGGAAGCCATTATTTTCCTCTTCCTTGGCCTAGCTGTGGACACTATTGTTGGCTCTATTACTGGGGCTGTTGTTGTAGGTGGGGTTGGTGTTGAAGCTGATGGCACTGAAGCTAGAGTTGCCTCTGGAATGGCTATTGATGTTGTTGTTGGAGTTGTCTCTGGAGTAGGAGCGGGCATCCTTTCAATTTTAATAGATGGTGCTCTATGACTGGAGGAAGACTCAGCAGCAAAGGAAGAAACTCCAGTGGATGTTTTTTGCATAGTGGGGAAGGATATTTGGCTCTATACAGACTTAGCCTTTTTCTTCAACGAGGGAGTCTTCTCCCTCACTACTTCTTTCCCCTTGCCCTATGTATCTTATGGTCTGCTCTCCTCCCTCCTTTTCAATTCCAACTCCTCTTCCCTATAATCTGTACAGGCTTGAAACCTCCAGAAGAGGTAGGAGGGGTCTGCTTCTGCACCTCTGCCACGACTGCCTCTACTACTTCATCCAAGTTAATGAACTGCACCTCTGGCTTTGAAGCTTTTTGCTCAACTAGTTTAGAGGATTTAGGAGCCTTAGGTTTAGGAGGTGCCTTAGCCTTCGTAGTAGCCTTAGGGTTGGCCTTCTAAAAAGAAAAAACTGGGGAAGAACAAGGAGAGGAAGAAAAAGTCATGAACATCGAAAAACCAAATCGAAAACGAAAATTAAAAACTAGAAGAATAAAGACCTTGACCACTGAGGGTTTCTTTCGAGCGACTTGGAAGAATTGTTCTTCCACGGGCACGGGCATCAACGGGATGGAGGTCAAAGGAGCTTCGACAGGTGCAGCCTCCTGAGGCTTTGACCTTGGTTTCCTTGCTTTCCTCTGATAGGTTTGAGTAGATTGAGTAGTGACATTCCCTTTGGGCGATGCCATTGCTGCTAGGGAGCAAGGTGAAAGCTTGAGCTTCGAGGGTTTAAGGTTTGAGAAGCCGAGGGGGAAGGTTGCAAGAGTGTTGGGGTGAGTTTTCCCTCACTCATGGCTCTTATTTATACCCTTTTGAGTTATCGAGTAGATTGTTGCCACATGTGATCTCCTTAGTTTGAAAGAAAACTTGGAGGGCAAGACAACCATGAAACTGAATGTATTCCTAGTAGGAAAGCCTCATAGACTTCGGAAGTTCAAGTCTCCTTAGTCTAGCTCGACATGGAAAGTTCAACTCAGACATTCTACTGTTCATCTGTGGAGGCTCTGCATATTGGCTATTGTTGACCTTTAGAAACTCTGGTTGACTGGATAAGGTGAAAACCTCAGAAGTTCCGTGACCATCCTCCCAGAAAGGGCTCAGAGGTTCCGTCAGACTACCTGAACTGGACACTTCAGAACTTCCGAGTATACCCATATTGCTTGTGGTTGACTCTGCCTTGTATACTTTTGATTTTTCCTTCAATCCTTCACCACCCTTCTTGCATAGACCTCCCCTGTCATTCTTAAGTGTTCAACCCTTTTTAAATCATCTAGAGTATACCTTAGTGGTCAAGTTGAAAATCAAAGAAAGAAAATCAAGAAAATGACCTAATAATTGGGATGGAGTCCATCCCTAAAAGAGGAAACCATACGATCTGAACCAAGTGTAAATTGAAAGAAAGAAAAAGAATTGTTGGGAGAGTGGGAAGTGAATAATTGGGCAGCCCCAATGCCCCTAGCTGTTAAAGGGAAAGAGAGGACCAGAAAGCAGAAAGGAACAGCTAGGAGGGCAGCTGCAATGTCCCTGGCTGAAAAGAAAGAGAAATATGAAAAGAACAGCTAGGAGGGCAACTGCAATGCCCCTGGCTGAAAAAAGTAAAAAGAAAGAGAAGACAGCCAGTAGGGTAGCTCCAATGCCCCTCTGGCTGAAGAGGCTGAATGATAAGAAAATAAAGGAAAGTAACCAGTAAGGCAGTGGCAATGCCCCTGGCTGAAAGGTAATATTATTAACTACCCATGACATGAATTCCCCATAATGCTTACCCTTATATAAGATCAAGAAGCTCTCTTATCTCCCTAAGGGATAGAGTTCTCAAGCAATTTTAATTGCATGCAAGCAATTACAGATTAGAACTTCAAAGGCAAGTCTAACCTGAATGTCCCTTGCCTAAGGGCAGGTGATTCTCAACATCACCTAGTTTCCACAAACCACTGGGCCATGCCCCTGGTTTGTGCATCGCTGCATTCAATGATATTTACAAGTTGCCCAAAAAACAAGCACACAATGCAAACACATCACAACTGGAAAAAAATGATTGCATTGATTTAAAAATGAAATGTGAAATATATTGGTGTATTACAGGGAATTGAAGGGGAATTGTAAAGGGTACAACAAATAATCTAATTTGGGAATACAAGCCTGGGTTTTATATTTACAAGGCACAACTAAAGGGTTAGGGATTTTGGGTAGACTAGAGAGGCAAGCATCCAGTTGATGAGTTGAGACTTGAGTTGTTACCCTTCTGTATTGTCTGTAATCTGCTCACTGCAGTGAAGAAGGCTGCTTAAACTCCTTGCAAGGTAATAAACATTGGATCCAGATCACATTTGCTATACATCTTTAGAATCTTGCCTTAATAAAGGAAAAATCAATGAAAAATCAGTGGAAAATCAATTGCTAAAGGGGGTGAAAATGGCTAGAAATAAATTGAAACAGATTGGAGAAAAGAAAAGAAACAAAATCTGTCAAGAATAAAGAGAATGTGCTCTAGAAGAAAGGAAAGTGCTCAATTGGGTAAAAAATGAAGAGAAGATAACAGGCTGACTTGCCAGTGCTAAAAGGAGTGGCCTTAAGAGAGGTTCACTCCCTTTCTTCTCACATAGCTCTGAATGAGCCCTCTCCTGTTTGGTGGAAGGCATCCAGGAAATTCACTGTACCCTCATCAGCTCACTTGGTGCTACTCAAACTTTGAGATCAAAAAGTGCTCTCCCTCACACCTTAAGTAGTGCCTCACTTGTGGGAGATTGAGAATTTGATTCATCATGAGAGAAGTGTTAAATCTTAAACCTCTATAGTCATCATTAATGGTAAGGATACCTATTGAAGGTGGACACTCATCAGATCCTCACCTATCCCCAGATTGGAGTATTTAGGTCGAATGATTCTCCTTTTACTTCAATATGCTTGACAATACATGGCACGTAACTACCCTCTTATCTCCTCTACCCTTTTTTTTTTTTCTTTTTTTTTTCATCAGCCTCTGGACTACTACCCCCTTTGTTCTCTTTTTCCCCCTTTTTTTATTTTTCTTCCCTTTCTTTTCTCCCCCTTTTTTATTTTCTTTGCATTTCCTGATTTCTCTTTTTTTTTTTTTCTGGGTTTGAGATAAATTGCTTTCCTTTTCTCCATCTAAGTCTGCCTTGCCAAACCAAAACTTCATCATGAAATGGGAAAGATCAATCTCACTCTACACTCAATAATTTTGCAAGAAAAGGCCTCACTGTTGTGGGTGGATGGAGAGATTCAACTGCACTTCATCGAGACTAATCTCTTTCTCAACTCCCACTTATAGGTTCTGAATTATTTGGTTCTGGTGTCTCTCCTCTCAAGAGAAAGAGATTATGAATAGAAAACCTCTCAGTAAGAGTAGCACCACCTGAACCACATGTAGCTCAGTCAAAATTTCTAGAAAACCCTTGTAAGAAATTATGAAGCAGGCCTTGGATTTTGGACTCTCCACTCAAGATATATGTTCTCTCTTAGAACCTTATTTTCAGCAAGTGGATATAAAAGGAACTAATGGATATAATCAAAAAGGGATATGAAGAGAAACAGGAAGAAATGAAAACAACACAACAAAACAAAAAAAACAAAACAGAAGGCAAAAGGAAAAAAAGAGAGGCAGATTCTAAGTTAGATGTAATATTTTTTAAGGAAGCAAATGTTTACCGGATCAAACAATTCTTCCCTTTCAATATTTGAGAGAATCGCAGCCCCTCTACTAAGTACTTTCTGCACTAAGAATGGCCCTTGCCAATTAGGTTTGAATTTTCCACCGTTCTCTATGTGATGGATCAATTTCAACACCAGATCCCCTTGCTAAAAGGTTCTAGGTCTGACCTTCTTGGCATATGCTCGAGCCATTCTTTTCTGATAGCAGCCAACATGATGTTGGTCATTGAGTCTCTTCTCATCAAGCAAATCCAGATGCAGCAATTTATCCACCACCTAATCTTTGTCAATTAACTGTTCTTTTTGGACAGGACTGCCTCCATTTCATACACCAAGGAATATGGACTTGCTGTTGTTGAGCTCGTTGGTGTTGTTCTATAAGCCCATAAGGCATTGGAAAACTTTTCATGCCAATCTTTATTGCTCTGAACTGTCTTCTTTAAAATTTTGACTAAAACTTTGTTTGTTGCCTCTACTGTACCATTCATCTGTGGTCTGTATGAGGATGATCTGTGGTGTTTGATTTTCAGCTCATCTAAATAGTCTTGCACATTCTTGGCCATGAAATTCTTTTCATTATTAGTGATAATCTCATGAGGAGTTCCATATCTAGTGATGATATAGTTCCTTTTGAATTTTTGAGTGACCTGAGTTGTGATATTTCTAAATGAGGTTGCTTCCACCCATTTTGTGAAATAATCAATGGCTGCTAAGATAAATCTGTGACCATTTGATGTTGTAGGATGTATTTCTCCAACCACATCTATTCCTCCTGTTGAAAATGGCCATGGTGCAATCATATTGTACAGTTCTTTAAGAGGTGCATGTAATATATTGACATGAATTTGGCAACTATAGTACTGTCTGATATATTGGCAACAATTAGTCTCCATCGTTGACCAAAAGTAACCTTGTAGCATAATTTTCTTTGTCAAGAGAATCTCATTCATATGAAGATCACACACCCCAACATGAACTTGTCTCTAAAAGTTTTCAGCCAATGCAATCACTATAGACCCATTTCATCTGAACTTCAACATTTTATGAAGGGTAGAAGGGAGGATATTATGCCTATGTAACCAAGGTCTTCCTAACATTAGGTTGAATGAAGGCTTTATGTCCACTACATAGAAAGAGACTGAAAATTTAGCCGGACCAACTAGGATGGGGATGTTTAGGATTCTTAAGGCTTCATGATGGGAATCATCAAAGCCTCTCATACAATTTTCAACAAGGTGAATGTCTTTCCACCTTGAATCCCAACCTGAGAGCTGTTCTCAAGGGGCAAACATCTACACTTGCCTCATCATCCACCATAGTAATATGTAAGGGGAGATTATGATCAACACTTAGAGGAGATAAGTCATCAAAAGAGAATGAAATAAGTTCAAGTTCAGAAATAATACTCGTGATGTTTTCCAAATCACTAGGAGTTATTTCTGATGGAACATAGGCAGTCTGAAATACTTTCAGAAAGGTCTGCCTATGTTCAGGAGAAGTTTGAATCAAATCCCAGATACTGATATCAGCTTTAACTTTTTTAAGCTAATTGACAATATCTAGGGGGGAGGGTCTTTGGGACTGACTGTTAAAGGAGCTAGGGTTAGGAGAGGAAGAAGTGGAGGGGGTAGAGGAAGAAGAGGAAGAAGAGGAGGAAGACCTAAGGTTGGAGGGTTTATAAACCCTGCCAGACCTAGTGACCTCAAAACATGAAGAGTCTTGAGGGGAGCCAAAGGAGGAGAAAGAAGAGAATGAAGTGGAGGGTGCTATATCCTCCAAGAAAATTGGGGAAGAACTGGAACTGGGGGCAGATGCAGGAGAGGAAGATAGGGTTAGGTTAGGAAAGGCAGCTAGGGGGTCAGAAAATGAAGGAGGCAAAACTTCTGAAGAGGTAGAGGATTGCTGATTGGAAGAATAGAGGGGTGCAGCAGTGGTTACTAGAGAAGAGGACGAAAAGGAAGGAGACGAAGAGGGGATAGAGAGAGGAGCTGATGTTGCTGTGGAGAGAGGAAGAGAATGAATGCAATCTGTAGGGGAGGTGGAAGAAGGAGAGGAGACACTGGGTTGAAGTAGGGGAAGAATTGGTGGTTGCAGAATTATAGAGAGAAGTAAAGGAAGATAAAAAAGGATTTCCTAAAGTGGACTGTGCAATAATAGAGGGGAGAGGTGAAGGCTGAGTAGATTCAACAAAAGAAGGGAAATTCAAGGGAGTGGAGGAGGAAGTAGGTCTGGCCCTAGTGATAGTGGGAAAGGGCCCCCTCTTAGGACTGAACCGAAATTTCCTAAGGGGCCTGCTTGCTACAAGACAGGAAGAATTTAGGGTAGCAGGAGGTTGAGAGGGAGTTAGGGAAGAGGAAGGAAAATTAGGTTGGGAGGAAGGAGCAGCTGAGGAGGAAAATTGTATCACTGGGGGAGAAGGGGTAGGATGTCTAACTTAACTGAATGGGGGAGAGGACTGCCTAAAGTTTACCCTATGTGAAGGGCTGGCTGAGGAAGAAAATGAAACAACTATTTGAGAATGTGAAGGAGTGAGGATTATATGGGGAGCAGGAGAGGTACAAGGATGAGTGGGTGGGGTGTGAATTATAAGAGAAGAAGAGGAAGAGGGTCTGTAGGAAGGAGTGTATATAATAGGAGAAATCCTAGGAGAAGCGGAAGGATGCCTAGGGGTCTGAGGATAAGAGGGCTAATAAGAGGGAGAGACTAAAATAGTGGGAGGGGTAGGAGTGGGCAGAAGTGGAGGTTGGGATGAAACTGAAGGCCTAAGGTTCCTAGGTTTGTAATGTCTAGGCCTAGGTGGAGGGGCCTGATAAGAGGGGGAGGTTGCTACTTGAATGATTACAGGTGTCCTGAGGGGAGCAAGAGAGGATCTAGGATAAGGAGATCTACGGTGAGAATTAACTGTATTAATAGATTGGGAAAGGGAGGAGAGGAAAGGAGAGATTAGGAGAAGGGGAGGATGAAATTGGCTGAATTAGGGTAGAGGGGTCTGAGCCATCTAAGGATGAGGATGAAGGGGAAGATGTGTCTACCAACTGGATAAAATTGACCCTATGAGGCTTGTCGTGCTGTGGAAAGGGATGCCTAGGGGGAGGCTTGGTCCTAGGGGGAGGCTTGGTCTGTGAGGGTGCTGTGAGGGTGGCTTGCAGCACTACTACCTTTTATCTATTAAGCTTTGCAAGGCTGACTTGAATGACCTACATGGTCAGAGTGGTGACCAGTGGTCCTGTGATAGGCATAATACTAGTTAATGTCATAACCAGGAGAGAGGACATTAGGTCTAGGCCTAACAAGAGGGAACTCTAGATAAGCCCTAACTTTAGGGAAAATAGTGTTGAGAGGTTCCACTATAGACGTGTATTGGGTAGGAGGCTTATAGGGTCTGGGAGTGTGAGAGGGGTTCTAGAACTGACCCTTAGGTCTCTATGGCCTGAGAGTGGAATTAGGGTGCCATGGAGTATGAGTCTGAATAAGAGAGGAGTGGTAGACAGGTTGAGAAGTGTGAAAAATCTGAGGAGAGTAGGAGAGAGAAGACTGATAGACTTTCTAAGGAGAGGGAGGATAAAATTAGGGGTGAGGAGCAATTACTGAGACCTGTTTTGCATTATTTATTTATTTATTATTATTTCTAGAATGAGAGGAGGACGAAGAAGAGGAAGACAGAGTAGCCAAGGCAAGAAAAAGTCCACTTTTAAGGTTAGATTCCAACCTTGTTCCTACCTTGACCAGATGGGGGAAAGAGGGGTAGGTTTGAAGGCAAAGGAGGACTCTGAGAGAGAGGGAGGTAGCATTGATGACCGTCTCTATTGATTCATCTTCAGATGGTCTGTTCTTAACTTGAGTAGCCAAGGACCTCCATCTACCAACAAATTGATTAAATGCTTCATGCTTATGCTGTCTCAGATTGTTTAAATCCTCTCTCTTAGGTGCAAGATCAAAATTAAATGAATACTGGTTTAAGAAAAGCTTGGTCAGCTATTCCCAAGTCTGGATGGAACCTAAATCCAGATTGGTGAACCAAGAGAGAATTGGTCCAGTGAGGCTCTTCTGGAATAGCCGGATTATTAGCCTCTCATCAGCTTGTAGAGAGGCTAAATCAGCATAGTCAGCCCTTAGATGGGGTAGGGGACACCCTTTCCCATTGTACTTCTCAAAATCAGGAATTTTGAATTCCTATGGAAGTACTGCCTCTGGGAAAAGACAGAGATCTCTGAAGGTGTATGCAGGGGTGCCCTCAGTGGCAGTAGCCCTATGCACAACCTTCTCAATATCGGCCAGCTTTTTTTGGACAGTCCTGAGGGGCTGCAGGAGGGGAAGGAGCAGGAGTAGAAGAACGAGGGTGAACAGGAGGAGGTTGGAATGAGGTAGAGGGATGTGATCCTGTGGGAAGGACGGTGACAATGTAAGGGATAGTTTCAGGACAGAGAAAAGAACCTCCAAGTGAGGCTGAAGTGGGTCCTGAAACTGGCTTTTAGTTTGATAAACTGAAGTCATTTGCTACATGTACTGAGCCATGCTAGCAAACCAATCAGCCTTGGCCTAGCCTGAAATATTGGGAGGGCAAGGAGCTGAAGTTGGTCCAGAGGGGTTGACCAAGACAGTGGAATGAGGGATCTTAGGGGGGATTATCTCAGTGGAGGGTGAGACAAAGAAACTGAAAGAGGTTGGAACAAGATTCTCCACTTGAGGAGGGATAGAGTGAGTGTGAAGTGGCATCTTAGAGATTTCAAGAAAGTTAAAAACTTCTGTCCCCAGGAAAAGACTTTGGCAGTTCCAAACCATGCAAGCTCTTTAAGGAAGAACAACAGGTTCAGAAGTTCCAAACCAACCCAAAAGAATTCCAAGCCAGCCCTAAAGGAAAGAGAACTGACGACCGGCTAAGTATCAGGTTCGGAAGTTCCAAACAGAGACCCCAAAGTTCCAAACCAACTAAAGAAAGAAGGATGTTGATGACCAAGGCAGAATTGTGTTCAGAAGTTCTCGACTAGATGTCTAGACTTTCAAACCAATCAGGGAGGAAGGTAAGCTAGAAAGAAAAGGAGAGGGAATCTCAAAAGTTCCGGACTGATCATCTGAACTTCTGAGGCAAGGGAAGAAGAAGAAAGACCAAGTACGAGGAGATGGGGTAGGCTCGGAAGTTCAGAACTGGTTGCCTAAACGTCCGAGGCAAGGGAAGAAGAAGAAAAGTCAAGTATAAGAGGAAAGGTGGGTTCAAAAGTTCCAGACTGGTCGTCTAAACTTCTGAAGCACAAGAAGAAGAGGAGAAGCCAAGTATAGAAAGTAAGGTGGGTTCAAAAGTTCCAAACTAGTTGCTCGAACTTCCGAAGCAAGGGAAGAAGTGGAGAAGCTAAGTATAGAAAGTAAGGTGGGTTCGGAAGTTCTAGATTGGTTGCCCGAACTTCCAAAGCAAGGGAAGAATGAGAAAGCTAAGTGAGAAGAGACAAGTGGGTTTGGAAGTTCCGAACTAGTTGTGCAAATTTTCGAAGCAAGGGAAAAAGAAGAAAAGCTAAGCTAGAAAAGGCAGGTGGGTTCGGAAGTTTCGGACTTGTTGCCCAAACTTCCGAAGCAAGGGAAAATGAAGAGTAGTTAAGCAAGAAGAGGCAGGTGGGTTCGGAAGTTCCGGACTGGTTGCCAGAATTTTCGAAGCCCATAGTAAAGAAAAAGAGTTAGTAATAGGGAAAGAGATTGGTTCGGAAGTTTTGGATTAAGCACCTGAGCTTCCAAAACTAGGAGAAAGGAAGAAGAGTTAGTGATAGGGAAGGAGATTGTCTTGGAAATTCCAGATTGAGCGATTGAACTTCTGAAGCCAAGAGAAAGGAAGAGAGTTAGTGATAGGGAAGGAGATTGGCTCAAAAGTTCCAGACTAAGCACCTGAACTTCCAAGGCCAAGAGAAAAAGAAGAGTTAGTGATAGGGAAGGGGATGGGTTCGAAAGTTTTGGATTGAGCACCTGAACTTCCAAGGCCAAGAGAAAAAGAAGAGTTAGTAGATAGGGAAGGGGATGGGTTCGAAAGTTTTGGATTGAGTACCTAAACTTATGAGACCAAGAGAAAGGAAGAAGAGTTAGCTAACGATAAGAAAGGAGATTGCCTCAGAAGTTTCAAACTGAGCGCCTGAACTTCTAAGGCCAAGAGAAAGGAAGAAGACTTGGCAATAGGGAAGGAGATTGAGCATTTGAACTTTCAAGGCCAAGAGAAAGGAAAAAGAGTTAGTGATAAAGGAGAAGATAGGTTCAAAAGTTTCAAACTGAACGCTTGAACTTCTGAAGTCAAGAGAAAAGAGGAGTTAGCGATAGAGGAGAAGATAGGTTTGGAAGTTCTAGACTAAGCGTTTAAACTTCCGAACCTCCTCAAGAAGCCAAATCTTGTTAACTAGAGTTTGGAAAAAGGAAGACAAATCTTTAAATGACAAAGATTCACCAAAAGAGGCATAGAATTGTAAATTTGGAGTGTCAACAATAAGCATCACCTAACTTTGATATCTTGCATTGCTTCAGTATTATTACACTTTATATTTTGATGTTATGTTAGGAATGTATTTGAATGTTATTTAGGAAATAATAGAGTTAAAACTATAAATAATTATTGTTATATATATATTTAATATAGAAAATAAAAAATAGCATTTGCAAAAACGCCCATGGCACCCTGGCTCTTCACCTGCATGCCTTAAAAAGGGTGGCTATGACATGGTTTAGTATTTTAACAAAAAAATAGGACTATGGTATAGTGTTGAAATCTGTTCATTGAAATGAACAATATAGAAGCAATGTTTTTACCTGAGTGATGACTCAGGTTAGGTGACTGAATGTATTTAGTGCATAACCAGGGTTCTTATTCGCAACATTCCGTGAACTAATATCATGCAGTTTTTTGATCATATAAATAATTTTTTTATGAGGTATATTCTTGTCTGAAAACTGATTCTTTGCAGTAAACTACAGGTGTTTATCAATGGAGCTTGTTTCCTGCTTCATTGTAAGATTAGATGAGGATCTATTGTACAGAATTTACAATTGTATCAGGCATTTCCTTTTGGTAATACAGATTTCTTGTTGCTTTATTTTGTGCTAAAAGTCTTAGGCATAACAAAATCGTATTATATTTACTTAATATCATCTTTTTTGTTGTCATTCTTGATAGGAGGCTGGAAATTTCCATTGTGAATTATACTTTACGTTAAGCAAAATTTTGAAGGTTAGTTTTTTTTCTGTATTCTAGTTGACTTGTCTTTTTTCTGTACATATTGTAACACCACGAGATGCTTATGTAGGAGCACTGTTGGTTTTCTTTGGAGAAAGCAGATGAGGTGATTGATCTGGTAATTGGAGTCAAGTTACCAAGTGATATCAGCATTATAAAAACTCGCTTCTGTTGTTTACATTTCTTGTTGGTTCATCTTATGAAGGTAGTGGTCATTGCCATCTGATATCACTATTTTAAAAAGTTGTTTCTGTTGTCTAGTGTGGGTGGTGCATAGGCATCCAGCAGAAAGAATGGTCTAGTGCCTCACTGCTTGGTGCTGTAGTTAGTATGATGCACTTATTTTGTGATTGACTTATTTGTTGATTTTTTTGTTATTATTTATAGGATTAATATATTTATGTTAAAAAACCTGATGTTTATATATTAAAACTAAAAATTTAGCCCAAATTTAACTGACTTGTAGCTGCCTAGGCAGCTAAGCACCTTGGTCATCATCATGGCACGTATGGCATGCCATTTGAATTATGATCGTAACATCTGTTCTGATATTTTACAATATACTAATAATGATTCGTTTTCAAAAAAATCTTTTAATAAAAATTACTGAAATATATTTTTCTTTTTTTATCTCCAAGAATTTCGATTGATTGGATTTTCTTTATTTTGACTCTCTTAGTTCTTATTAATATTATTTTGTGGAATTGTTTATAACTACATTATTGTCAGTCAATACTTATGGCATATTAGCAGATCTTTGTTAAGAATGTTTCTTTCCTGTTAGACCTACATGATCCATGTTATCCAGATCTTAATTCCTTCCACAGGTCATTTTATAAAAAGAAAACTGAAAATTATAACCTATAGGATTTGGAACTTTTATAATTGATCTTGGTGAGTAGTATTCAGCTGAATTGGACTGCATCTTTGCAACAGAAATACGGCCATAATATGGGATTTATAGAACTGTTCCTACATGTTAGGAACCATGTCCCTCCTATGTGGAGACATGGGGTGTAAAAAGAAGGAAAGAACATGGTGGGTTTTCTCACTGGAAAGGGCATTGTTAGTAGAAGACCTTTGTAGCCCAGTATTTGAGGCATGGCACATATTGTTGATAAAATAATTTCATTTATACCCTTTTTAATCAAAAAATAAATCTAGGTTGATTATTTCCTTTTTAAAATTATTTACAAGTTCAAATTCTGTTAGGTCTTCTATCTAGTGGTAATTTGAATCTAAATTCATCTTTTTGTGTTCAGTCTATATGCTATTTTCTAATGCATGTTTCTTTACCAACATAAGCTTATGGAATAGATAGATCTCTATAGAACAAAATTTGGATAAATATGACAGTTTGTGTATATACTATAGTAATGCTACCTGGTTGAAATGGTCGGACTCTTTGCGCAATAAAGGCTAAATGATGATAATTAACTGAAAATATGACCTTTATATAAGGTAAACAACAGGGTTACAAACTCCTCTACAGGAAGGCAGTAATTTGCGACTGATGTCCTGTTTATAGCAAAGCATAGATAAATGCTGGCATGGAAAGTCCAATTTAGTTCTAAGGTTTATAAGTATCAGGATGCGATGGTGATTGACTAGGTTAGCTAGGCAATCACGTATGAATTGAAAAAGGGTAGATCATTCTGGTTTTCCTCATTATTTAAAATGATAATACCTATCAAATGAGATAAAGAATTCTCTTTTCAACTTAATGAATAAAGATGTAGCATGCTAAAGATTTCAAAATATAACAGTATTTTAAATTTAGTCCTAAAAAGAAGAGGGCTTAACATATGTACGTTTGGCTAGTAAATAGTAATTGAAGTGGCTAGCCTGCTTGTTTTCTCATATACCTGTGTTCGCTCATGGTTTAAGCAAGCTAACCTGTGATGCACCATTGAAGTTGTCCTTTAAACATGTAATACTACATTATTATGTGTATCCTATAATATCTCATACTAGTGACACTGACTTTCATAATATTTAAAGTCTATACTGTGGCTTGTTTGACATTAATCAATGCTATTTTTGCATGTTCAAAGTTCTGTTATTCCTTTCTTTTTCAAATTAATCCTTGCTTGTACATCTTTTTTCTAATTTATATTTTTCAATTTTCTTTTCAGAGTGAAGAGGAAGAACAGAAAAAAAAAGTATTTCTAATATTGAATGAAACCATACTCACACTAAAGGATGTAAGATGAATTCTTTAGAAATGCTGAGTTTTATATTTTTTCTTTGTCGAAGTTGCTTCCTATTTTATTTGTTTTGAAAAAAATCTATGCTATGTATGGAACTCTTTTATAATGATGTAACTACAACATGGTTGTTATGCTCGTTTATTTACAAGTATAAATCCTTCCATACTTTTGTTTAGGTGAATGTTTGAATCAAAAACCTTTGGTAGCCCCAATAAATATTGTACTCTGATGGGTATGATATGTGAACCCTTTTTTTTTTATTAACAAGCCATAAGAGTACAATTAATATAAATCTCAAATATGTTGAACTTTCAGATAAAATCAATAAAAATACCTTAAATACAAAAGATAAAGTAAAAACAGGAAAAACTAGAAATAAAACTTTTTGCCTACAAATTAGACAATTTATGTAATTTTAATTCTAACCTTTTACTAAAGTTAAAAGAAAATCACTAAGTATACAAAAATACAATGATCTACCATTTTTCATTATGTGATTATCTAATACAAGTAATTTTACCGAAGATATAAACCAAGAACAAATTGAGCTAATAATCTTACTGCATGAGGTTGATCACATGAATTCTTTACTTTCAAATTCTTCTATTTATGGCCAAGAGATATTTTCAAATTTATTGTATTTTTTCAAATTACGAAAATTTAATTGGATTTCTTCACCCTTCACAATGATTCACGGGAATTATTAAAATTTTAGTTTCAAAATCAACTTCAAAAGTTTTGAAAATTCACTAAAAGAACTCTACCTCATGGTACGGAAATGCACGAGTCAAGCTACAATATATGTGTACATGGCTTGAGACACCCTTCTCTGGTTCTTTTTTTGCATTCCATTGAATGATTTATCAAAATCATTTGGATAGTGTGAAATACCCAGCAATAACCTGCCTTCAACAAATATTCATGTCCTTGTCATCTTGGTAAGTTCAATTTCAAAATATGAGTGAAAATTTTCCATAATGGATCAAATATGACACCATGGTTCGAACACTTGATGCCATGAGACAAAGCAAGCACAATATGTTTAATGCTCGTACAACATGGCATCACCTTTACATTCAATTGTGCATGCCTGAAATTGATAATGAAATCACAGCCCAAAAAGAAAGAAAAAAAAATCATAATGGAATCATACACGTGGAAGTTCGATTACTCTTCTGTAACCAATGTTAAACTATTTTCTGTTGTCATATTTTATTTCTTTGATGATAATTGATATAAGTACCATTGCTAAATGAGTTTTCTACTCATGACATTACTGCCTGCTTTTATTGTGAAATTAAAGTTGTTTTGTCTTTATACTAAGAATTACCTGTGCATCCGTTTTCAGTCAGATGAAGAAGTTAGAAAAGCAGCATATGATATGCTTTTGGCAGTAGCGTGCAGCCTTAGGGATCCCCAGTTTGGCAATTCAGCCTCCCAACTTAATGAACTATTAATCATGGTAACATGTTTGTTTCCCTTTTAAAATTAGTTTTTGATTTTATGTTCTTTTATGTATTGATAATTTCATGGTTCAATCATTTTGTATCACTATGAATCTATGATGTTGAGAATTCGACTATTTTAACTATTTTCTAAAAGATTGTTAGAGTAAATATGAAATATATTTTTTAATAGAATTTTTTCAGAAACTATGCTAAGAAAAGCTTTTTGGAAAGCTTATCAAGAACTATTATTCAATAATGCAATTAAACTATAAAGAGAACTGTGAACGTGGAGATCTTATAAAATGTATATATTGTATTGCATGTTGAATGGACAAAAAACTGTGTGATGTTGCTGTCCTTGCTGATGCAGAGGTGATGGCATGATCAATCAGACTAGAGTAGCTTCTCATTGTAATTTTTTGTTTTTGTATTCTCATCAGAAACCCATGTTCTTTCCATTTGGATTTCACATTTGGTTTTTAGCTTGCCTACAATTTTTGTAGGCCCCGTATTTGTTTGTCTGTATTTTCTTTAATATATTTCTTCTTTCCGCTCAAAAGATATGGCATATTTGTTAAAACACGTTCCTAGGCACCCAGGCATTTTGTAGGCTATATGATCGACTGCCCGAGCACACCCAACTACCTAGACATGCCCAGCGTTTTGTAGGACCTAACTAGATTTTGCTAGATACTCAAAAGGTAAGTTCTTAACCAAATTTTATTAAAAGGCACGCACTTCACCAAAAAATGGCCATTTTCTCAAAATGGAAAACATGGCCTTTTCTATAAGCCGTTTCTCCATTTTTGCAAACAACAAAAGGACTTTGTTTGTGTACGTAGAATTGAATAGAAATGAATTAAAGAGAATTTTTTTTGCTAGGAATTAAATTAGGTGAAAACGAATTTAATGCGAGGGTGTTTATGCACCTTTCAGAATTGAAATATAAGTATTTGTACACACAAAAATTGAATATAATTTAATTGAAAATAATTTATTTTCAATTCTTAGTATTCAATATAAAATAAATATTTAATACACAAATATTTTTTATAATTTTCAATTATAAAAAAATTAAAATATATATATTATTTAGAATTTTAAAAATAACTTATAATTGTTATACACTTTCCACGCATTATGTTCATCACATGATCTACCTTTTACCTTAACAGAAGTGAAAGCAGACCATTTTGGAATTATGGCTCCATATAATTGATCTTTCCTGTATTATCCTATGTTGATAGGAGTCTCCTTGCACAACCATTTTTTATGTTTACTTTAATAGAAAAAGTATTATTAGTAGGATTTTGAATACTAGGGATATAATCAGACAACTGTCCATAAGTTCGTTCTCAAATGGGAAATCCAAATTTCTTGAATTGTTGTGCAATGGCTGGTAAAACTTTTAAGCATGTTTCAAAAATTCAATGCAGCATTCATTTTTAAAGATAATTTGTGGTATTTTGTTCGTAGACAATTGATAATCCACTATTAAGAAGTTCATTTGAATAGGATTTTACTGAGAATTATCATGTTACTTGCCCATGAAGATATGCTTCTTGTCACCCTTGTTCCTCATTTGCATCGCTCACTGATATGTAAAATACATCATTAAAAATTTAGTTTTAGTTGCTTTATATTTCTGACATTATGCTGTGTTCATTGTGTAAAAGAATGTGGTTAATTTGGTATAAAAAAGAAAAAAGAAAACAAGAAGAAGTTCAGTGATGATTTTATTTTGTTCGTGCCACATTTCCTTATCTATATTATCCATGGATGTGTCTCTTTTTTATTCTCTAGAAGGAATTCTGAACTGTTATATTGGTAGTAGATGTCTCAGGCTAAGTTTGGTAGTTGGAGACTACAAACTTCGTTGTAAACGCATGCATCATCAGGTTTCTTATTAGCTAATCAAATGGAGCTTTGACCCCTCATTTATATTTAATGTATTTCCTCGTTTCAGATAATGGGCTACTTCTCTGGATCATCTTCTCAAATAATTAGTGGAGCAGTTGCTGCTATTTCACTGCTCATTTACAAGAATTCTGATCTGTGTCTTTCAGTACCAGAACTGTTACCATCTGTTTTATCCCTGCTAAAAAGGAAACAAGCTGATATTATAAAAGTGAGTCTGTGCTCTTATTTATCCATCATTCTATTGCACTACGAAAAGATTTTTTGTTTGCAGTGTATCACTATGTTTCCTAAGTCTTTGATTTGCTAGGCGGCATTGGGATTTGTTAAAGTTTTAGTTTCATCTTTGTCTGCAAATGAACTAAGTAGTCTGCTGCCTAAAATTGCCAATGGAACACTTCCATGGTCGTTGGTCTCAAAAAATCATTTCAGGCAAAAGGTAGATCCGCTTTTGCTGTGTTTTCATTTTTTTAATGTTGCTTCTCTGTGTGTAATGTATGCTTTCCTGACATGAACAGGTAAGGTTAATATTTGAAATCATAATCAGAAAATGTGGTGTTGATTCAGTCAGCATGGTTGTGGCCGACAAATATAGGAGCTTCATTAATTCTATTGAAGAGGTATGACCATCACTAATTTGTCATATCTGGTAGTTCTATTTCGACCAAGACAATCTTCCATTCAGATCTTGGTACTTAGCTGCAACAGTGATGACTATTGCTTACTGCAAAGATCTGCATCTAGACTGACATTGGTCCAGAATGAAGAAGATAAATGTCAAATTGAATCTAAGAAGTGTTAGATGTGTGTTGTTTTAAATTATCCCAGAGTTTGAAGTTCTGATCCCTAGTATTTAAATGTATTTCAAGGGCCTCTGTTTTGACTGCTTTTCCACTGATATAGCTGTAGTCTTTCACATGCCCTTTTTTGAGATTGATGAGAATCTGACCGAGAATTGATATTTTGAATCGTAGTTGACTTTTTTTCCATTTTACTGCCTAATTACCGGCTTCTATGTTTTGTGTCTTGAAATATGAACCAGCTCTAGCGATGACACTAGGCAATCTACATTTTAAATAATTGTGAACGTTCCAAATTGCTGTGCAGCACCGCCGGAACAGGGCTTCCTCCAAAAGAGATGCCAAACATAGGACTGCACCAGTACCAGTGGAATCCTCACTTAAAGGGTTGATAATTTAAGTTCTGTTTTAAAATTTTTTTAAGCCTGTCTTATTTCTCACTGCAATCTTGTTTTGTGCTCTAGGGCAAAGAAAAGGAAACATGTTGATGTTTCTACGTCTGGCAATAAAGACTTGACGCCTTTTAGAAAAGCTCGCAAAGGTAATAATGAACGTGGGAGAAATTTGTCAAAAAATAATAGAAGAAATGTTCACGAAGAACAGACTTCTAGAAAAGCTTGGAAAGGTAATGATAAAGCAAGACCTGGTCATGAAGAAATTGGTAAGAGAAACTACATCAATGGAGGTGGTTCTTTGATTTCTAAAGTGTCGTTAAGAGGTAAGCGTGATAAAAAGCTGAGAATGGGTGAGAAGCCAAGGAGAATTAAAAGGAAGCAAGATAAGCAGAAGCATCAAAAGCATTCAAAATCAGATTAAAGTGACAAACATTATTTGGGAGGTAGTTTGTTACACATGGTTGGAAAGAACCGGGGCCGGTGGAAGTGATGATCTCAAAATACTTCAGCACAATCGTTGTGGTTCCGTGAATGAGGGTACAGATGGTCTCCGATGCAGAATAATGTCAATTTCAACAATCATCTCAACGCTACCCAATTCTACTAGGAGGGATGTGTTGATGAGTGTAGTGTATATATATATAATGTAACCATGCATATTCTGTATCAAGTGATTCATTGATTAATGTCTCACCCCCCATTATCTAACCACATTCTGTCAAACAAGAGTTTCCTTTGAAAATAAATTTTGCAATGATTTGTGTTTTTATCAGTGGTTTAGTTAGTGTTATCAAGAATAATATATATCTAGTAGTGGCTTTCTGTGGCATACACTTTTTGGGTCGCAATTGTTGAATTTTTGCAGTTAATAATTTGTAGCCCGAGTCCACCTTTCGCCCGGCATTAAAGTCCATAAGACCATTATCTGCAAGAATCTAGGCTCGGCCATTGCTTAAAATTGTATCATTCTATATTTCTTTCAGTTACCTATTGTTTGCCTGACTAAGGTGTGCAGCGCAATCCAATCATTGTTTTATCCTTCGTTTTTTCTGGTCATTCGTCGTTACTGCTGTATTTTCGCCCTGATTGAACCCAAATTCGTTCCTTACGACGGAAAATCATTGGTACATCTTTTCATATTTTATACATTAGGAGCATTTTAAGCTTGCACAGCCATTGGGAGTGAGGAACTGGTTACCGAAGACAATTGAGAAGGACTGAAGGTAGGTATTGGAAGCCAGTATCATCCACATGCATTATATAAGAATCATGGTTGTAGTAACACTTTCCCGCTAGAGTTGCATGAGCGCATCAAATGATCCTCGGTCGAAACCAGCTTCTTCTCCTTCGAAATCTGCTAGGCTGGACTTGGAGACTTCAACGTTCAGCTCTCGACGATTGGTATAGATCTTCCTTTCCTTTACCCCTTTGTTAACGTTGCATCAACGAGCACTTTTACAAGGGTGTTTAGATGCAAGCAGCTTGATTTGCAATTTGACCTTGTATCAAGCGTTGAAATCTCTGCCCTCTCCTTTTTCAAACTCTGTTTCAAAAGGCTTTCTAAATTGTCGACGAACCTGTAATTTAAATTTAAATTCCTTCCTTTTTGATTTGCAACATTTCCGGAGGACTACTTCAATTAATCCATGTTTTTCTTATCCATATCAACTCACAAATATTGCTAAATAATGTACAAGCAAATCGCCAGTAAGTCCGTCCAGTCTTCGGTTCTGCATAATTAAAATATATCTCTGTTGCCCCAAACCAAGTGTTCCCTATTTTTTCGACCCTACTTTTGCGGCAACCACCGTGGTCCTTGTGACCACTTCCCAACGTATCTCCTCCTTGAGTTTCACCACCCTCTTGTTAGGGAGGAAGAGGTGGACTTGGTAGAAGACCATAGTAGACAAGAAGTTCTGCATGTATTACACATCCATCGAAGGTGGAGATGAGGTAGCATCACCGAGATCTAGACATATCAATGGGTTCGTGTCGGGTTAAGTCTAATATGATTTAATTTTTTATTTTTTATTTTATTTTATAAAAACTAATATTACATTAATATAATCTATAAATATTAAAAAAAGGTTAAAATGTAAGATTCAAACCTATATGCATCACTTGTTAAAAAACTTAAACCACCAAACTATATATAATATATACAACTTTAAAAAATATATTAAAATAAATACAAAATTTTAAAAAAATTTAAAATTATTTCCGTGTGTCACATCATACAATAGCGATACGAAAATGTAGAAGATCAACTTAAACACAATCCATCAAATCATGTCGTGTCAATCAACGATATGATTTAACCATATTAAATCATGTCAGCCTAATTAAATATGACCTAATTGACATGTCTATCGAGATCTCACATTGGCAACAACTGGTATCCTACCGTGATAGAGTTGACTCCATCCACTCCAACAGAGCACATGATGGCTTTTTCATTCTAGAATAGGAGTTCGCTTGTAAGCATGAAGGCAAGATTTTTGATCTCATAGTCTGTAAATAGGAGTGGCAACTGATGTGGTGCCAACACCTTAAGTTTCTGCCTATACACCCACTGTAATTAACCCTCATCATTTGTCATCAACAACATTTAAGCTGTCTCAAAGTTGTGCTATTCTTAGTTTCCACTAATTGCCTTCATTCTTCCATGGTCACTCACTCCTATTGCCTCCAACTCCACACACAATGTCCATCCGCTGGGTTGAATAAACCTTGAATATATGATCATAAAGCAGCAAATTTGACTTCAAACTAAAGTCCTCAAGCCACGAGGATGATCCTCAATGGCTGAAGTAAATAATAAGTTGTACTTGATAAAGTAAGAAAGTAAGAGCTTTGCCTCAAATTGTAAGTAGGTTCTGGTATGAACCTGAAAAAGCACCGATAATTAATTAGAGGAAAAGCAAGAGAGAGATTGGATGTAGTCCTATCGGACGAACCACTATAAATTAACAATGCAATATCTCATTCTCTCTCAATACCCTCATTAATCTCGGATAATTCATTTTTAACTCGTTTCAATTGTCATCATCTAATCACTTAGCTGCACTTAAAATTTTATATTGTTATAAATTAAGCAACTTCTGCAGTCACCTTCCTGAAAAAAAATCAACAATCAAAATCAAAAACTTGTAAATTTCGGTCATCAATTTAAAAAAAAAATACGGACGGTGAGTTTTAAGTAAACAATGTAAGCACCAATTACTAGTTTTTAATTTGTCTCACATAATGACACATCCAGTTTATATCAAATTAACTTTCATCCAAAGAAGCATGAACACGATTTCTCCCAAGTAAATTCTTTAAAATATTTAAATCCTACAATGGTGCTGTAATATCTAGAATTTTTTCAATGGACCTGGCATGCCTCTTGGGAACCGACAACGTTCATGATGTGTGTGTATACATAACACAGAAAGTGAAGATGTAAAGATCCTGAACAAATAAAAGAATGGGCAAGGCAAGCAGAATATACCCCCAGAAAGGCAAGCCGTGCAAAGTACCGTCATGTTATTCCTTGATGCTGCTGGCCATTTCAAGGACACGGTGAACTCGTCTCAGTCTTCTTTGGCTGCAGCAATACAACATGGAAGCGTCATGCCAACAATTCCAACTTGCAGTTAATATGATCAGGGAAGATTTAAGTAAGAGACAAACCGACCGCGGTGGTGGTCATGGAAAGGCTGGCAGGTGGAACGAGACTCGTCCAAAAAAGAGCATCAGGAACGTGATCAACTGAACACGATGGGAGCGTCGAGACAGGAGCCCTTGAGCATTGAGTAGTTCTTTGAAAAGGTATCTTATTACCGAAGCCTAATGAGACGCCTTCCCTTTCGTACCCGGAGTCCTCAGGATTGCATACCCTATCATGGGGTTCTGATAACTTGTGCACGAAATTCTTGAAGGCCACGGATCTTGAAAGAACGGTGCAGGCAGACACGGCAGATGGACGAGCCTTTTTCTCACCAGCAACTCCCAGGGAAGGAAGCTGATATGGCACAGTAGGCTGTTTCTGGCATTCCAACGCATGAAGTTCTCTGATGATATCTTCTTCTGCTTCATCGTGCCTTTCATCCAAAGATTTTCCGATGGAATCCGGTTGACGTGCTGCTCGCTTGGGAACCCACCATCTTATGTGGTCCGTCAAGTTTATTTTTCTATCCATGCATATGCTGTTCCCATGCTTATTTTCCACCAACGGATCTGAAGCTGTTGCCAACAACAAAAGAGCATATTCAAAAAGGATCGAACACTTACCTTCATGAAACTATTTTACATATTTTTGCAGAAACATTTGCGTGCTTTAGTCGAAAATCGTTGTAGTCATCATTACCAAGTATATGACCCAAGGATTCCTCCAGCCGGCTGCCTTGAACGTGCCTGTAAAATTCATTGACGGAAATTTGTGACATAAGTCAATGATTCTGCCAACTTGAAATCAAAGATGACCCTTATACAATAATCAAACCATTTTTCTGAGTGGAGTAGCCACAAAAGGAGCCATTAAAACTAAGAAAATATGGAGCCTAAACAGGCCCTAGGTAACTAAAACCAAAACCAACAAAGGTAAACAAGGATTCCTAGCATTAGGAAACCCACCAACAAAAAAAAAAAGAAAATTACAGAAATAAAGGGAACTGGACTGCCAACAGTCCATCTCAAAGAGAAACAAGGGACTGAAGCCAAGCCAACATGGCCACATTTAATACAGTCTTAGCAACTCCTAATCCATTGACACATTACAATACCACAGGAAAATTGGGTATCACCACAAGAAGCTCCTCTGAATATTCTATTGTTACATTCTATGTTGTGTGGAATGGAGAGTCAAATCTTGCAGTGGTTTTTGTCAAGTTTTTTTCTTACCTAAAAACAAAAGACCAGAAGACATCATTCCATGTGGCAAGCCTCCAAGTACCTAGGCTCAACAAGGACTCCCACCACACCCAAATGGTAGATGACACAAGCAATTTCTCTTGAGCAAAATAGAACTTGCAAGCACTCGCTAATGGAGAGCCTTGCTTACAAAGGTTAGACTCCATAGGCACACCACCATGCCTCACTAGCTAGGTAAAGAACCACAACATAGAACAAATGAGTGTACCCTAAAAAACGACCGAATACCCAAGGTTTGAGACAAACCCAACATACTTGCAAAAGAAGGGAAGGTGATGGTGGACGAAACAAAAGAAAAGAAGCTCTGAATGAAGAAGCCTCCACTCTTAGGAGCATTCCTAAGGAGTCGAGTAAAACAAAAAAGTAAAGGTAAGAGATTAGCATTATTGCTAATCCCCCTCTCCCCAAACCCTATCAAAAAGAGAGAAAAGATATGGGTCGGAGCATACCGACCCAAATCAACGAATGGACTTACACTTCTAAAGGATGCATCAGAAAAGGCCTACACGACCCTTAGGAGCATACCTAAAGTTAGGAGCCTAAAGGGATTAGCAGTATTGCTAATCCCATCTTGCCAAAGCCTATTAGAGAAAAGAAAAATAAAAGGATTTGACTTGGAGCATACCAAACCAAGAAGAGGGACGAACTTACACTTTACATTTCAGAAGAGGTTAAGAGGTTTCCAGACGTAGGTCCAAAATACTAGGGGTGCCTCTAAAGCATGTGACACCTACATGTCACAAGGCAATGGTAAAAAAAATGAAATTGGGAGCTCCAATTAGGGATCCCCAAATAAAAGTGAGATTGGGGCAGCTTCCTTCCCACTTCACGCGAAAGAGTCCAGCCGAGAGGAGCATACCCATGCATAGGGTGACAGCATGTGGTTGCAGACGACTTTCGTGAGAGACCAACGACAATGCGCACATCCTGGTTCTGCAGGCTGACGGCATGGTTGCGATAGCTCGTCACCTTCGCAAATCAACGAAGGAGTGTGATGGCTCTATGTTCACAGATTGGCACAGGATCTTCCCTTCTTCCTTCTCCGACTTTACATGTCTTATACCTGCAATTGTCAAAAATGAAGAGTTACGCACATATCCATTCCCAAAGCAAGAGAGAAGGGAGCTCGACCAAGGCAACACCATTGAAGGCCACCACTATAGGCACTAACATGGATCAAACAAAGGGCAACGACATGCTACGTCACGTGAAGAAGATGTTCACGAGGACGCCATCTTCTTCCATCCCCTGTGCAGGCGAAGCCTCCTCTTCCCGTCTTGCTGTTACCTCTATACTAGAGGAGGACAGCGACGATGGAGGGGCTGCCCTTCAGACTAGTCAGCAATGGAGATCACTAAAAAATTCGTCGAATCAAGCAAATATTCAGGGTAAGTCACCCTAACTCAAGCCTTCAAGCAGGGTGTTGTCTGCACCCCTTTTGAACAGTGGAGTGGTGGATGTAGGGCTAGTTACTGAGCTTTCTAGCCAGAGTGAACTTCGAGTCCTTCTTCCAGGCTATTTAATGTTGTAACTCCTTTTTTTTCCACACCTTCCTTGGTCGTGCCAAAAGGGAAAGGGGAAAAGAAACATAGGTGCAAGCCTAAATACAAGCACTCAAAGTCACAGAGCGAAACTCGTTTGGTAAATAAAGATGCAGAAAATGAAATACGAAGTCGCCACCTTGTTTTTTCTCAAAAACAAGGAAAATAAAACTAGGGAAAAAGAAGGCTTGTTGGTCTGCAAAATCTCAAAGAACTAGGTAAGAGGTCCTACGTACTGGTAGGGAAGGTGTTAGACACCCCTAGCTAGCCCAGGATAACCCAACCTCTTTATGGTTTTAGCAATTAAAACATCCAGTATGATGATTGGGGTTAAGGATTCTAGAAAGCCAATTCCAGAATCCAATGGATCGAAATCAAGCTTAACCTTTCGGACCCTGGATCACCTACTGGGAAAAAGGAAATCAAAGAAAGCAAAGACAGACAGACTAAATCGGATATCCAATTAGATATCCGAACCTAACTCTGAAATGTATTGGAGTTGGGTGATAATCCCACCCAGAAAAATCGGACATCCAAATGGTTATTCAAAGGATGTTCCGTTTTTCCTTGGAATTGGGAAAAGGAACAAGATCTGAGCACCTGAAATCTGCTTGGGTTTAAGCCGAATTTCGGGTAGCACAACGAGGTAGGCATAGAGATGTGCACTAAGCTCACGACCGGTGCAAGGATTCATGCATTGGACTCCCAATACAAGGATGCATGTACAGAGAGGAAAATGCGGTAAATACTAAGTACTCAACCACTAGTGTAAATGCAAGGATGCATGTAACGCACATGGTTATAGATGAGTAATGAGCTCAACAATAAAACTTAAATACTCTATCACTAATGCAAATGCAAGGATGCATTCAATGCACATAGTCATGGAAGGAATAATGAATCAATAAGATATGAATGTTCTACCACAAGTGCAAATATAAGGATTCATGTAATGCATATGGTCATGATAGAATATAGAGTATGCAAATAAAACCTAAATACCCTACCACTAGTGCAAGTGCAAAAATGCATGCAATACACATGGTCATGAAAAGAGTATTAAACGTGCAATAAAATAGAATACCTTACCACTAGTGCAAATACAAAAATGTATGCAATGCACATGGTCATAGAAGAGTAATAAACTTGCAATAAATTGAAATGCGAATAGACCTACGCAAGGATTCATGCATGACCCAAAAATATGGTAACACGATGCGAAAAACAATCAAAACCAATAAAAAGGGAGAATATGCAAGGATGTATGCACATTCCAGCCATGAAGAGGAGACCGGAGGCTATCGCTATGGATTCTGGAGAGAACTCTAGGATCTAGTAAAGCCATCTAGGCAAGTCCGCTTAGTCACAAGCCAAATTCCAAACTCCTCACAAGCCATTGCAGAATACTTAAATACAGTAAAAACAATAAAACTTCTTCCCTGAAGGATTCATCATGGAAGGAAGGTGAGACAAATGGTTTCGTCTATATGCTGGAAATACCTATGCAAATAAAGACAGAAAACCTACTCCACTCCCTGTGTCTGAGGGAGATTCACCCTGGCATGGGCAAAATCTGATAGGATGGTGGTCAACAACGTTGCTAACCAGCTGTTCTGCCTAGAAGGAGTAGGACGGTTGGAGAAACCTTTATCTCTTCTCTAGCTGATCAATCCAAGAAAGGAAAAGGCATCTTCAAGGGCAAGAAACCTTACTTACGAGTCACAGAGGAACCTACAAGCTCAAGTTTGGAAGCTCTAGAAGCTCAGGCATCAACAAGCAGTTGTAAATTACGAAGATCTCCCTAAAGGTTTCTACATGAACCATATATATAAAGGAGGGATAAGTTGTATCGCAAAACTGTATTTAAATTCCTTAACGCGTGCCACGCACCTACCTTGTATTAGTCGTAACCAATAGGAAGCAAGGTACCAGATAGGATAGGTTGTGCCCTCGTGGGGTAGCCTATGCTGGGAAAAGGCAAAATCCGAGGTACAGGTGTAAGCGAATAGATGGCCTGAACACTACGAACTCTACCTCCCATTTAGTGCCAACGTGACGTTCCCAACGTTCAAGCAACGAGACGTTCCCAACGTTCAGGCAACGAACTACTTCGTTGCCTGAGTGGCTCGCACCTTCGTGAGCTAAGGAGTTGACTCAACGAACTTCACATCCTGTACAACTATGCAGGCGATAACAGAACTTCCAAACAAACCAGTGGAATTTCCTCTGACCTTCAGAGGAAAATCCAGTGTAGGGGAGGCCTCTCCTGCACAAGTGTAAAACAAAAGTGCCATCCAGGCAACAGAACTTTCGAACAAACTAGTTGAATTTCCTCTGACCTTCAGAGGAAAATCCGGTGTAAGGGAGGCAGGCACCTCCCCGCACAAGTGTAAAACAGAAGTGCCGTCCAAGTGGTGGAACTTCTGGACAATATACAAGAAAATGAAAATAAATCCACGACTCACCGTAATGTTACGAGCTTAGGTTTACAGCTCGCCGTAACATTACGGGCTTAGGTTTATGGCTCGCCATAACATTACGGGCTTAGGGACCTACAGTGGAAACGAGAGGAATTTTTGATGATGAAAATCTTAAGTATGAGGGGTCTACAGCATCGCCTAGCATCAACATGTTGTTGAACACAGACCAACTGATGGGGTTGAGGGTAGATGTGTTTCTGTTGTTGAAAAATACGTTCGACCTAAAATTCGCTAAGGAAGGGACCGAAAGATGGCTAGCCTCCAAGCTGGAGGAGGGTCAACAGCTATGGGCTATGCTGAAGGAGTAGGCGATAGCAGACTCCAAGGAGGTCCTGTCCACTATTGGACATCCGAAGTCCGACCCATCCCATCCAAAATCCGCCCCTAAAGACACTGACCTGGAAGTTTTGGAAACCAACCATGTAGTGTTGGAAACCGCCCAGACAGGAAAAAAGAAAAAGGCTACCAAGCAAAAGTAGTGTATAAGGAAAGAACCTAACCACCCTCCAGTGATGCTGATAAAGCCTTTCCCCCACTTCACAGGGGAAATCTATACTACACCAGCAAAGATGTTAGGTAAAATTAATTGAACTTTTCTATTATACTCGACTCCTTAGGAATGCTCCTAAGAGTGGAGGCTTCTTCATTCAGAGCCTCTTTTCTTTTGTTTCGTCCACCTTGGTTGTCTGACCCTTCGTCTTACCTTCCCTTCTTTTGCAAGTATGTCG
>JAMKPZ010002225.1:0-42855 GCA_024699675.1 Amphibolis antarctica
TGATTTATGTTTAAGTATAGAGTCTGAGGGTTAAGACGTTTACCCACGAACTTAGGTGAGGGTAAATTGAATTACTCTCGAGCCTGTACCAGTGGTCGCAAGCGGCAGCCGACCTGCTAGCTAGGTAGGATATTGTAGAGAGGCAGATAAAATGATTAATTCATAGGTAGCAGTTGGCTTATGAGAGGCGATAGCTGACCTGCTGGTTGGTACACATCCTTGGTCGTTGGTTTCTTAGCTCTCCCTTAGGTGATAATTTTTTGATATATTTTTAAGAATATTATTAAAAAAAATATTGAAGGTAAATTTGAAAATTATTGAATTATAACTGATGCACGTATTTTATCCATCATTCGTCATCGTAAATCGTGTAAAAACTAAAAATCTCACGTAACCCACCACAGGGTGTTAACAAACACAATCGTAGGTTTTGTTTGTTTAATTGATTTTTACTGTATATTTTTATTTTTAAATATATATTATAAAGATTTATAATAATATTTATTAATTAATTTTAATATTTTATATTTAAAAATTATATTAAAATACTTGTATCATAAATTATATAATTTTTAAAAATATATAAATATTATCTTATTTAATTGTATCTTTTAAATAAATACGCCCCAAGTTTAAGACGTTTGACCATTATTTTCGTGACTTTCGTATTCAACGACGTGCAATTGCACAAACGCGTCTTTAGGCACGGAAAGTTGGGTTGGAATTGAGTAATTTCGAAGGTAGAGACGCGTAGGTGCGAAGAAATTATTGGTATGTGATAAAATTAAAAAAATAATAAAATTAAAATTAGAATTTTTAAGAAACAAAAATTTAAAATATTTTAAAAATTTTGTACCTATTGTATACCACGTGTTCCTTTTTCACGTCAATTTTAAAATAAATTACTTATTTTGAATTTACTATTTACTCTTTGGTTTAAAAAAAATTAAAAATTAACTCGTGTGCTTTTTGATATAATCCCAATAGATGAGTAAAATCATAGTATTTTTTACCGTATGTGTCTAACATTAGTTGTTATTTGACTTGTTTTAAATTAGTTGTTTGAAGAGATTTTGTTTGATAACAACATCGTTATTATATATTTATTTTTTTATAAATTTTCACGTATTATCGTTATAATATACATAAAAAGTTACTTTAAAATTTACTATATAGTTTGAATCTATTTATTTCATTACATTTAATTTGAACTTGTCACTATTGTTGTTGTAGTAGAATTACCTTTTTTAGATAACTTTTTTAGTTTTAAAAGTTAAATAAAATTGAAGTTAAAATTAATTTACAGTAATTTATGTGATAATAGTTTATTTATTAAAATTTATAAAATAATAATAATATTTTAAGTGATTTTAAAAATTGAAAAAAAAGAGAGTCGAGGTTTTAAAAATAATGACATCTTTAATACTCTATTAATTATTATTCGTTAAAACGCATGCTTGGCACGTGATCGACTGGTCTACAGGTGCGGGGAGGGAACATTTCCCGCCATTTCTGCAGTCCCGTCACAGCATACGCGCCCAACCCAACAGCAAGCCCTCGCCTCCATTCCTGCCATCCCCGCCGCTCCTCCTCCTCCTCCCTGCCGCCTCATTCCCCATGCTCGAAGAAGCGGCGGCAGCGTCTGCGATCTTCCCTCTTCCATCAAGAAGCGCATCCAATGCAGCAAGGTCAGGCATGACGGCGTCGTCTTCGAGATCGGGGACGACCTGTGCGTGAAGCGGAAGGAGACAGACGAGGAGGATGAGGATTGTAGGATAAGGTACAAGACGACCAAGTCCGTGATGCTCGATGAATGCTTGACTCCACAGCCGAAGAAGGTTGAGGTAGGGGAGTGGATGTGCGCGTTCTGTAGGAAGAGGAAGGCCGGGGTGGAGGTCGAGTTCCCATCGCCGGCGGACGGGTCATTTGGAGGACACATCGAGGTAATCGTCGTCTTTTTCGATTTCTACTCTCCTCTATTTTATTGGTTGCCTGGGGTTTTTGTTGAAACAAGATCGAGTTTTTAGTGGCGGTCATGTGAATGATATGCATTAGACAAACAACTATCTTTATGACAATTTCTGTTAAGAAGGTATACCAACAATCAGAGTGGCGCAGCGGAAGCGTGGTGGGCCCATAACCCACAGGTCCCAGGATCGAAACCTGGCTCTGATAAATAGAGTAGCTTCCGTTCATTTTTTCCCCTCGAAGGATAATGATTTTTTTCGTTTCAAAAAGAACAATCTTCACAGAAAAAAAATATCGTTGCAAAAAAAAAGTTGATGATTTTTTAAGCAAATAACAATAACATAATGGCTTCATTAAAATAACACATCAATTTATCTTCGCTAGAATAGAATCTAAAAGCATTATTATCCTTCCTGAACTTTATTTCATGATTTATTGATTACGAATTAGTCATGATTCTTATCTTGTATGTGGTTGTGGTTTTGGCATTGTCTAATGCTTTGTTACATGATTATTCCAAATATATGAATGATATCATCATTGTCCATACTTTGTTGATTCAAATTATGAAGTGAATTTTTTTTAATAGTGCTTATGTCTTTAAAGTACACTTCCTTTTGGTATCACAGTTATGAAATTGACAATAGTGAGATAAGCAGGTCAAAATGAAGAACACAAACGCTGGGAAATGAAGTGCTTGTCCACTACTAAAAAATTCAAGCCATTTCAAATATTGATTTACTTAATCCAAGGTTGCTGACAGTAGAAAGAAAGAGAGTAGTGGTCAAAAAGAGGATTTATGTTTTTGAAAAATATAAAAAAATTTAACTTATTATTTTTCACAAGAAACAATTATTTGTTGACAACAAGTTTGATAGAATACAATAATCATTGCATGTGTTCAATAATTCTTCTCGGTATATTGTGACTTTGTGACATTTGAGTGCATATTACCATATTGTTCACCTAGAAATAGTACATTACACTAATGCTCCATGTTCAATTAGTCTCTTTGATTCTTTATGTGGGTGAATCTACCAATTAAACTATCATCATGCTCCTTGAATTCCAACTTTGTGTGTGTACGTTATATCATGCTCTTTGAATGATCAATTAGTATCTCTGATTCTTTGTGAGTGTGTACGTCATATCCTCTTTGAATGTTTAAAAGGATTGTTCACAAATAATTTTTTTTAACTTTTAGAATCACTATTAATATTATTATTATTATATAGATGTATAAATTTTTATTATTTAAATTACTTTGTAAGTTCAACTTTGTTTATGAAATTAATTCTAACTTCGTTTACAAGGTCAATTTCAATTCCACTAAAAAATGTTGCACGTGAATGCATCCTTAGTCTCTCTAATTCTTTGTACATGTGTACATCATATCACGCTCTTTGAATGTTCAACTAGTCTCTTTGATTTTTTGTTTGTGTGTATTTTTTTCTCTAACATACACTACCATGGTTGTCAAAGACATCATTTGGAAGTAAGCTTAGTAGCTTCAGATGTAGCAAAAAAAAATTGTATTTGTATAATTTTAAATTAAAGTATTGTAACTTTAATTTTTTGCCAAAGTTAGAATTATTGGAGTTTATGTTGAGAGGGTTGAATCTAGTTGAGGTTGATAAATAATTTCTTAATAGTAAAATCAAATGTAAAAATTAAACAAACTATAAGCAAAATACATTAAGTATTTTACGTGAAAAACTTTTTTGGTGTGAAGAAGAAAAGTCATGGGACCTAATGGTCCACATTCAAATCTTTCATTATAATTAAATATGTACAAATGGTCTTCTTTAGTAATTAATTAGAGGTATTACACATTATTGTCATAAATCTTAATGACATAATCAACAACATAAATAAATAAGAGGTAAATTAATTTTACTTGGTTTGACCTTGAATTTGCTATCACTCCACAATTCTTAAAATTATGAAATCTGGTAGGTATGAAGCTCCATGAGTCTTTGATCTACCAACAAAATTTTGGTCCAAATGGACTTCATTCCGCTTTCTAAATAGAACTTCTTCTAAGAATGTACAATGCAAAATTATGTTGACAATTCTCTTCTGAAACTTTATTCTTAACTAAATTTTCTCGCAAATTATTATCATTAGTTTATTTTTATCTTGAGTATTTACAATATTTCTTATCATAGGCACTTCAAATAACAAATTGAATTTAATTTTGGTATGTCAGTGATGAAACACTAATGTGATTTACAGAGAATAAGATTGTAAAAACTGTGTGATTCACAAGAAAGTAAAAATGTGTAAATAAAACCTATGTAATTTACAAAAAGTAAAAGTTGTAAAAGTAAAAAGTTAAAATGATTTTAAAAAAGCAAATGATTGGCATATACACTACGTATTTGTTTGTTGAGAGTAACAAACTAAGATTATGATTTTAACTTTAATTTTAATTTTAACTCTTATATTATAATTGAAGTTGACTATTGTTGTTGTTAATTAAAATTGAAGTTATGTTTGTTTAAAATTTATTATAAATTAACTTTAATTACTATTAATTGTTTATTTTATATTATGTAATATTATTTGTCAGCATTGTAACAGCTTCAGTCTCAAATGCTATGTATTACTGAAACTCTTTTCAAATAAACATGATCTAATTTGTTTGTTAATAAAGTTTTAACTTCAGTTTTAGTTTTAATAATGATGGAGAATTGGAGTTAAAAATAGTTCCGTAAATAACGTTAAAATTGTATAATAAATTATAAGAAAAAAATTTATATATAAAAATTTATAAAAAATAATTATATAAAAGAATTTACACAGAATTAAAATTAAAATTAAAATTAAAAATAAATAAAACCTTTAATACTACGTTTGTTTGTGTGTTTTTGCATTATGCAACTGTAATTTTTTATTATGCATCATAACGTTCTATAGTATATTTATCAAGTAATTTTTACTATTCATTTGATTTGACTTTTTTTCATAAGTAAAAAAAAAACACGAGAGAAAACCCTTCCATTGTGGCTAAAACTTCTTCAGACTCGAGTGAAATTTTCTCTGGTAGATACTTAGACTAACATAATTTTCTCTAATTCGAGTAGAACTTTCTTTGGTGAATGTTGATAGACGGAATTTTCTTTGGTTTGAGTGAAATTTTCTTTGATGGATATTAAAAAAGACAGAATTTCTTCTAATTTAGGCAGAATTTTCTTTAGTGGATATTGAGACATATGAAATTTCTTCTAGCTCGAGTGAAACTTTCGCAAGAGGAAGAAGAATTTCTATTATAATGATGAAACTTCCGCAACAAAGACGATCTAAATGAAGGATATTGATTTTTTGTATTTCTTTTATTTATTATTATTATTTAAATATAATTATTATATTTTTATCATAAATCATATATTTTATTATAATAGGTGAGATTTAACTTGTCTCAGCGAAACACCTGCACAAACAAACCTTATGTCAAAGTGATTTAATAAAAATTAAAACAGAATTTTAAATTGACTTTTGACAAACGTGGTCGTCGTAACGAGTAACAGACGAACCTTTGAAGTGCCGCACCACATGCAAAAAAATCTCGGTCCTTTTCCCCCGCTCTATCTCTTTCGACGAGTAGGGTTTTAGCAGACCCATGGCGCGGGCGTCCGCCGCCCGCCTACTCGGCTGCCACCTCCCCACTCGGCTCCGCTCCGTCGCGCTGCTTCTCCTCCGCGGCGATGCCCTCCCTTCCGTCTCTTCCCGGTCTTACTCCTCCTCCAGCGGACTGGCGAGGAAGGACGAGAAGGAGGCGGCGTGGAAGGATGAGATGGAGAGGATCCGGAACATCGGCATCTCTGCCCACATCGACTCCGGGAAGACGACACTGACCGAGAGGGTGCTGTTCTACACCGGGAGGATCCAGAGGATCCACGAGGTAAGGGGGAGGGACGGGGTTGGGGCGAAGATGGATTCCATGGATTTGGAGAGGGAGAAGGGGATCACCATCCAGAGTGCCGCCACGTACTGTGCATGGAAGGACTATCAGGTTGGAGTTGGTTGCATTTGATTGATTTTGATGCGAGTTTGACTGCGTTATTGTGAAATGATCTTTTTTCGGTGCGTTGGTATGGTTTTAGTTAAAGTTTTCTGAACGGACTGAATGTGGAAATATCAGGAGCTTTTCCTCTCCACAGTTCTAGAAGACGAAAATTTTGCATAATTAGTTCTTATGGATGGGCAAAACTTGTACCTAATTCTTTATGTCGATAAGTTGGCGTATGCATGAATGGGTTCGGGTCGTAAATAATTTAGGCACGCTTAACCCGTTTAATGAATGACTTTCGCTGATGAAATTTACATGCATGATCCAATGATGATGCATATTCACCATCTACACTGGCACCACGGACAATGATGATGATGCTCTGTTATTGTTCTCATTCTGATACGACCTTGCTCACTTATAAAAATAGAAGTGTCCGTTAAGCCTAAGAATGCTGATAAATAGATTGCTATAAATTTGGTAAATAGATTTCACCAACTCAATTTTTAATTTATTATCTCAGGGATGAGGCTTGTATCCATGTTTTAGAAAAAAATTTGAAAATAGTGCCATTTCAAACTGTATACAAAAGTATAGGGGTGTGAGAGCTATCAATGTTTTTGAATGTGTGAGTAAACTATTATTATTTCAATCAATATAAGTTCATGGATTGAAGGCTTCTGTGCATCAGCACATCATGAAATTATCATTCTCACCTGCACTTTCTATAAATAAAAAACTGATGGAAGTGTAAGGTATGAAATATGTACGTTGGGTGCTTTCCATTGCTTCTGCTTCTTTTGAACTAAGTCTTTATTGTTTACATGGATCTCTTGAATAATTAACCTCGTCAAACATTTGTGCTCATGAGTTATCTAATATAGTGCAGATTAATATAATCGACACTCCTGGACACGTGGATTTCACCATTGAAGTTGAAAGAGCTTTGCGTGTTCTTGATGGGGCCATCCTTGTACTCTGCAGTGTTGGTGGTGTGCAGAGCCAGTCGATTACTGTTGATCGACAGATGAAAAGATATGAGGTCCCAAGGCTTGCATTCATTAATAAGCTTGATAGAATGGGTGCTGATCCTTGGAAAGTTCTAAACCAGGTGAATTCCCAAAATCCTTTCTTTGTGGTATATTTAATTGAAAGAGGCCTCAGCACATAGAGGTTGTTATTGAGCATCAAGGGCTCACAGGCTTGGAGGTTTTCAGAAGATAATCAAAGTTTTCAACATTTAGGAAAACCATCAACATCTCAAATAAAAGGAAAGACTATAATAATTGATACTAATTTGAAATAAAAATAATCCAAAATTTACTCATGTTGCCTTTACAAGGAAAGAGGCATTAAATCATAAATCAAAAATGTGTGTCGTTTAGTTGTATGAGCATAAACTATGCATGAGATGAACGACACATAGCATTTATTCTAGCCACTTCTATTATGGAACTTTGTTGATAAAATGTGTTACCTATTAAAAATCTTGTAATGATAATTATAGAACATGTAAGTGAAAAATAATAAAAGAGTATTTTGCATAGTCTTCATAGGCATTTTCACTATGCTCAAAAGTCAAAACCCTCCCTATTTTAATTGTCATCAATTTCTTAATTTTTGATACTATCAAAATTTGGGTAAATAACAATTTACCCTGTTATTCAATTATGTTTTACTTGTACCTTGTTAATTTAGGCTTTTTGCATCACTTTAACTATGATAAATTACAATGTTCATTCTTTTTAGATAAACAATCTTAATTTATGAGTTGATCTCATTGATTTACCTCCTTTAATTTCAATTAGTTATTTTCCTGGTGCTGAAATCCTTGCAAACGCTTTGACCTTTATGAAGAGTCATTTTGCCCCCATAAATATTGCAAAGTTCGTGGGATCCTTCAAACATAGTAGAATGGTTTTGTTTTTGGAGAGAGGTATTTGGGGTGGGGATGGGGAGGAGAGAGGTACATAGTAATGTGAAAGATAGAATCACTTGAGTGTAAGGTACCATAATAGTTAACATTCACATGTTGTTTGAATAAATTACAAGTAAATTGGCAAAAAATATTTTATTTTGTTTTAAAATACATGAGTTACATACTAAGTTTGAATAAATGAAGCGTAGGCTTAGTAATTATCGGAGCAATGATGAATGCCTAAAATTAGATAATCTTTGGTAATGTTAGGAGCAATGATGAACACATAAAATTAGACAATCTTTGGTAATGTTAGGTATAATGATGAAACAATATGATTAGATGATGCAAGTCACAAAATTATGGTGGATGAACAAATTGAAGTAATGTATTGAGAGAGTATTTTGTTATAAAAAGTACCTTTAAGGATGCATGTTACCATTTTCTAAATGGTCGACGATGCCCCATCGATCGTCTTGATCCCTAGGTTATTTTTTTTGTAGGTGGTTTTTTTTGTTCTTATTTAACTTTTTTTTGTTTTTTAACTTTTTAATTTTTTTTCTTTTTTTACCTTTTTTCGTTTAATTTTTTCACGTCATGTCAACCGTGACCATTTCCCATGTTGCATTAAAGAATTCAAAACCCTGAAGTATGTTACATGAAGTGAGGATAGATACTACATGACAAAGATGGCAGCAATTTCAAAACAGTTTTCATCATGAATTTGTGTTTTTCAAACTTGTAGATTGAATTTGCTTGAAGGAGTCCTTCAGCTTCATTTTTATTTTATTAAGAAGGCAACATTTTTTTAATAACTGCAAAACTATTTCAAACGTCATTTCTATTTTTAGATTCATCCTCAACATTTTTATTGGATCTTGACATTCAAATTGAAGTTCAACTTCCAAAGCCAACAGGGCATGCTGTTTGGTTTTTATTCTATTTCAATGAAGTTTTTCCAACTTTTTTTCCCCTTTTTGACATTGGATTTTTCCGACCATGTTGTTTTATCAGGAAAAATCTATTGTATCAACTATATTCCCAAAACTATGCTACTATTATGCTCAATATATACAAAAAATTGCAAACAAGAAATGCTATACAATGGAGATAAAATTTGGTGATGCTGACTCCATTGTTGGTTTTTTTTACATGGTGAATGATGATGGTGATGTACGGTGCATCACAGGGGTGGAGATTGGTGGAGGGCAGAGGACGACTAGCTGACAAGGAGATTAGCTTCGGTGAGGTGGATTGATAGAGGAGGAAATGCAAGGAGATTGATGGAGGGTGGAGCAGGGGGAGATCGGCTTCAGTGAGAAGGAGTGGCAAATGAGGGAATGTGGGGAGATCGGCTTCAGTGAGAAGGATCAACAGAGGAGGGAACATGAGGAGATCGGTGGAGGCGGTAGGGGGAGATCGACCTTAGTGAGGAGCAGTAGAGGAGGGAACATGGTGAGGGTTTGGGGAGGGTGTGGCAGGGGGCGAGATGTGGGGGTTTGGGTTTTTTGTTTTTACGTTTTTTGGTTTTATGCTTTGGTTTTTTATTTTAAATTTTTTTACCAGAGGGAGATATTTTATGTTTGATAAGTTATTGTGGAGAATCAAGGCTACATAGTGAAAGGAGCAACAACTCCTCCAAAACAAACAAACCCTAAGATTAAAATGCAAATTGTAAAGAACGTCCATGTGCTTACCTATATTAGATGATATAGTGTATTGGTTGGATAACATGAACATATAATAAAACTTAGCATATATTAGAAATGAAGATAGATAAGTGTTAATAATATTTGAAATAAAGTAGTAACCAATTTGATTTGAAATAGGGTAGGGATTGTTTTTGTTGAGGATAAAATAAGAGAAAATCGTCTTAGATGATTTAGTCATCTATAAAAGGTTTTTAAATGCACATGTAAATAAAGGGGAGTTAATAAATTTAGGTGAAATTGAATGAGCTAGATGAAGATCAAACTTAGCTAGAAATAGTAAAAAATTTAAAATTTCAGAATTCATTGGGAGATGTAAGGACTCTTTAGCAGCAATTATTTAGATCTAATCTACAAAAATAAGTTAATATTGTCAAATTAAAATTGCAGAACTCATTTTTTCCATTTTAGTTTTAGTTGGACAATTTTTAAACTAACGTATAGAAATAATACTTGGTAATGATTACTAGAAAAGAAGTTAATAGTGTATTTTCATACATTGGATCAAATATTCATTCCCAAACACCTTCATAATTATTGATAAGAATAAATGGAAAGAAAAGTGTTAACGTGGTTAATCCTACACAGTGAGATGAAAGCATTGCTTATTGTTGTTTTTGTACTTAGCCACATGAGTTGGCTCAAAGATATATCATACTTGGGTTTTAATTTTTCTCATATCAAACATCAATGAGCCTTAAAAAATAACAGTGTTATAATATTGCTGTAGCTATACAGAGATGAACACATGATAAAGGGTGGATATTGAATGGGTAATGTGGAAATTTTAGGTACAATAACACAGAAGTTGAAATGGGTTTTGATTGTAAGGGGTGTATGCTATTGTTGCTGTGTATCTCATGTGTATTATACCCTTCAGAAAACCAATTGTTGTTTCCGAACAATATTTCATGGTCTATATTGTAATCATTTGCTCGGCAAAGTACCATTCCTTTTATCTTGCTTTTTATTTAACAATTTTAAGCTTGAAATCCTGTAACATACCTGAATATTGAGTAATCTCATTATATAGGCAAGGTTGAAACTTCGACATCATAGTGCTGCAGTCCAAGTCCCAATTGGTTTGGAAAATGAATTTCAAGGGCTTGTAGACCTTATACAAATGAAGGCCTATTATTTTCAAGGCACACATGGGTAATTACCTAACTTCAAGGAGTTGATGTTAATTAATTGAATGGATAGTTTAGGCTAGTTGTGTCTGCTCTTTATTGATTTGCTTTCTCAAATTCAGTGAACAAGTTGTAGTTGGTGATATACCTTCCAATTTGGAGGAACTAGTTGCTGAAAAGCGGCATGAACTAATTGAAACAGTGTCTGAGGTTGATGATACTCTTGCTGATGCATTTTTAAGTGACACACCTATATTGCCAAATGACTTAGAGGTATGTAAGTAGGACATCGCTGAATCATCTATTTTATGCATCATCTATTTTATAATTTGATGAATGGCTAGTGAAATATCTTAGCTTAGATCAAGTGCCATATATATTTGGTGTATGTTATCAGTATGAAGTAATTCTTGCAAGCTTGATCCATTATGAAGAAATAGCAAAGGTTATTTTCTTTTTTATTCATGCAAATGCAAACAGCATTATCGCAAGTTTTTCTTGCTTGTACAGTATGGAGAGAGCTTGTTTTAGCTTTGATTTTCCTGACCTTTTTTTATCCTTTTGCTAAATAAGTTTTTATTTGGATCACTTTGTCTTGAACTTAATAACCAACATTATTTTAATCATACTATGGGACAATGATCCTGTTTATTCAATGGAATCGAAGAGAATTAAACATGCAATTGATTTATAGTGTACAATGATGAATTCAAATGAACAAAATGTTGGCTTAAAAATATCTATTGTTAAATGCTTAAAGCCCTTCCATAGTTTCCTTCTTAGAATTAAGGTATTTTTAGACAAAAGATTTCTGCTTTTCTAATATTAAGGCTATTTTAGTGATACAACAACAATTTGAGCATAGTCTTACCATATGGGATCAACTACATGAATCCTATTCTTCAATATATTTCTATTTATTGTTAAATCTTTGATTAAATTATATAAATTTAAATATCATTTCATAATTTCTTACCAAGTAGTTTTTGACTTTCTTCTACTTCTTTTAATTTCTTTTACACTAAGGTTTTGTTTATTTATGGGGTAACTATTATATACCTCCATTTTTTACTATGCATCACAACATTTTATAGTAACATTTACCAAACAATTTTAACATTTTACATTAAAAAAATCATATCAATATAATTATATCATAAATCATGTATTTTCTAGAACAATGTGAATCCCACCTTACTTACTTTTACCGCTTAAACAAATGCACCCTAAGTAATTTTTCTCTTCTAATTGGTGCATTCTTTGGCCTCCTAAAGATATGATCAAACCACTCAAGTCAATTTCTATTATCTTAATTTCAATTGTTGCAACTCGTGCTTTATTCCCAACAAATTCATTTTTTAGCTTCTCTTATAGCATATTATTACTCATCTAAGTATTTCTGTAAGGTTAAATTTTTGCATATGATTATATTTTATAGCTCAATATTCTGCATTATAAAGTATCTAGCTAAATCGTCAAATATTCTGCATTACAATATCAATATATCCTATGGATACTTTTTTACTATGTTAGGTGTCAAAAATATTGAACTTTCTGCTGTCCTGAACAATGAGGATCCCCTTGGAAGCCCCATAGGACATCTTAGCTAAGTAATCATCAAGTTCCCCCGTCCAACATGCCTAAGAATATTTAGAGGAAATTGCACCTGGCTTAGTCTCGTGCAGTTGCATCAGTGAAAGTATCATAGCCCTCACCATCTCACCAATGAACTGCTGTTTGGCCTATCATTGTGCCCATGGGAAATTATGTGAACGTCATCTCTGTCCCCAAGCTGTTGCTTTCTCTTCAAAGAACTGCCCAGATGACCCTTCAGTGGCACCCCAATTGTATGAGCACAATGCATAGCATCGATGCTGTTCTCAGATATTGTTTACCCCAAGAAAGAATTTGATGTCAACACCATGAAGATCATTATCTTAGTCCTTCCCATTCAACTGATCCTTTGGGATGAGAGGATTGCCTATTCGGTCATTCTAAAATGGATTAGATGGTGTGAGTAAATGATTTTTGTATTTTAATTTCACGATGTTATGTTTTTTGTGTTGGTGATGCAATTTATATGTGTTTTAGTTTTCATTTCTAAGGATTTTGTTGCACAATTGAATAGAAAACATGATCAAAGGGGTGGCTGAAAGCAGTCAGGTCATCAATTGCACCTTAGGGAGTGGTAATAAGGGATGTCTATGCACCAAGGGGAAGGTGGGCACAATGTATTTGTGCAGGGCCAGGTGATGGAGGAGGATGGACTGTGGAAGAGGGATGAACGATCTGTGTACCAGGGAGGGCAGATGGGCATTTACGCCCTTTGCCAATATATGCGCCAGCTGATGATTTGCTTTTCCAGGGTGGAGCACCCACGATTGAAGCACCGACAATTTGCTATTCACTTTGGGGGTCCTACTAGTGACTAAAAAATTAAGTGAAAGAAGTGGAAGAGACAACAATGAACAGTTGTCTAGTCACAGTTGTCATTAGTGGTTGAAGCAAAAGGCCAGAGATTGGAAAGCCACAAACAAAGTAGCTGTAGGTTTTAGATGGAGGGAGAGCATTAATGGTTTTCTGTCCACTGGTGGGGAGGATCTATGTACTTTTAGAACTTGTAGAAGGATGGAGAGGTGTTAGTTATTTTTTCTGTGCCCGTCAGATACTCTGTGGTTTTTTTGTCTTCCAATTTTAAATAATAGGATGACGTGATTAATGGATATGATTAAGTGCCTTAAATTAATACAACGTGGCCATGCCTCATCTGATCATTTGTGTGCTTGTGATAGAAAAATTAGGAAATTCTGTAAATCTGGGAAAATTAGAACAAAAAGAATGACAATTCAAGAAACCTAAAAATCCCAACTACATAAATTACACCCAATTAATAGTTTCAGATTTTTTCAACCCATTAAATAATGCAAGAAAGCCATGTAATCATTTGATGAAGATTTTTTTGTTGCAAAGGATTGAAATTGGAACCATCTGGTGTAAAATATATTTTTTTCCCTGTTTTTCAATGGGAAATAAAATTTCCCATTGAAATTACTTTTGAAATAGTATGTAGATAGTATTGTGTGCAAAAAGGTAGTATTGCAAATATGCAAACGCTTACATGGATGAGTAATTATAAAGAATAACTTAAACGATGATTTTATAGTAATAGAGTAGAAGTTGTACTAATTGAAGATATGATAAGAGAAAGTTGGTTGAAGTGACTTGGTCATATCCTTAGGAGGCTAAAAGATGCATTAGTGGAAAGAAGAGAATTAAGTAATATATAAGAAATTAAAAGAGGTAGAGGAAGGCTTAAAAGTATTTGGTTAATAATTGTGAGGAAATATTTAAATTTATTTAATTTAACCATAGTTTGAAATATATGAAAGAAAATGATTAATGTGGCCAACCTCACATAGCGAGGTTATATTACAAGTTGTATGTTGAACAGTAACATATCTAGTAAAATAAATATTGAAACGGTAAATAACATATTTTAGATTATGAAATAGATTTTTCCTAATTTTTTAATTTGTAGGTTCAGACCACAGAAATCCTTTTTCTTTTTCCTAATTTTTTTAAGGAAGCAAAACCAGTCAGTTGACTGGCTTAAGTGGTTCAACTACCAAAATTGTTGAACAAAACCTTGTTGTCCCAGCAACCTTTGCCAGTTCTTGGCCTGATGGACCTGTATGTTCTGGGTTTTTCTACTTGAAAGGGGAAAAGGAAGGAGTATTGCTCCTTGGTTGTTATCAGTTTAACATTTATGGAGATCAATATATCTTAAGCAATATTTATTTTAGATTAATAACATTTTTGGAGTTTTTGAGAATTTTATGTTTATTACATAAAAAACAAACTTGTTATGTTATTTGTTTCATTCATGCTAAGCATGCAATTTTTTATCCTTTTTCACGTTTCTTCTTAAGAAAGCACTACAAAAGATGTGAGATTTTTTTACTGTCCTTGGGTCAGCATATTTCCTTTTGCAGATGGCAATTCGCAGAGCAACTGTTGCACGCAAATTTGTCCCTTTCTTTATGGGAAGTGCTTTTAAGAACAAGGTATTTAGGACTTGGTTAAAAATGCCTGCAATCTTCCATTCATGCATTGTATTTTAATTAATGAAGATACGCTATTGGAAGTGCTTTTTGCTTGACTAATTGTTATTTCTGTTGTTGATGTTTACTGGTACATATCCAATGAAAAGTTATAATTTATAAAAAATAAGCTGCTCAAAAAATAATTTATTAGCAAATGAGAATTAAACAAATTGCAATCAATTTATAACAAAAAGAAATTGAAAGTTATATGGATGGAAAATTAAATTTTTTTTAATGCAGCTTCAAATGGGGGTTTGCTGAAAATGGTATAAATGAAATGTAAATAAATTTAGATTCACTCATTTATAGGTAGTCATTGCTATTATCAAATTAATTGCATAAAACAAATTTTAAGTCAATTACTGAAATATAATTCCAAGATATATTTTAAATATGTGTATCTTTTACTCAATAACAAATCCTCAAACATAACTATATAAGTAGCACGGTTAATGTTTTTCCATTTTAGACAACAATGTTATGTATGAAAGCTGTGAAACCATGCCAATGACCACGAAAAAAGTAAAATTGAAAAAAATAAAAAAATGGCCAAAAAGGGAAAGCAACTGTTTTTTCAAATGATTTTTTACATTTTCCATGTTTTGGGATAAAAAATCTAAACAGTGTTTAGATGATCGCATATTTGTGTACTATAACCATGCTTACAATGGCCATACTGCATAGTGTTAGAGTCAATATGTAATAGATTTTATTTTGTAAGTGGGTTTAGTTCCATATGGTTAAATCATTTTGTATCTATCATGTTGCCTCTGTGTATAGAGGCTTATGCTTTGGTAATGCAATATATCCTACTTCTACCTATTTGCTCTTTCTCAACACATAGGTCCATGATATGAAATGTGCAAATAAGTTATATCATTATGGGGCCGCTTATGATGACATTTATATCTTAGGACTGCAAAGCACCCTTTGTATTTACAACTGGTCAATCAGATTATTCACGGGAATGTTGAACTATTTACGTCTAAGAACAAAACCCTTACTAGGCTATGCTGCTATCATGCAGTTTCAGCTTTATATGAATATTTCTCGAATCTTTTTCTATTTAGATTAGGCTGACGTTTTTCTAGTGTGCGTATAAAAGTCATCATAAGCTATATTATGCTTCCATCTCAGATTCCATCTCAAATTCCATTGTTCATATGGTTTGTTTATGGTGTTACTTTTGCTTTTGCGTAGGGAGTGCAACCTCTTCTGGATGGAGTACTCAGCTATTTGCCTTTTCCCACAGAAGTTACTAACCATGCCTTGGACCAGTCGAAGAATGAAGAGAAGGTACATGCCAGAAAAGTCTTTGGTTGGTTTCATTTCCCTTATCTGTCTTGTAATTCACTTCAAGTGCTAAATCAATATTTTTGTTTTATTTTGTGTAGGTTGTTTTGTCTGGTAGTCCTTGTGGACCTCTTGTTGCTTTAGCATTTAAATTGGAAGAAGGGCGCTTTGGCCAGTTAACTTATTTAAGGTGGACTATATTACTTGTCCTTCTAGTGATGAATTACTCTTGTCAATTGTGCAAAAATATTCCTTTTCTAGGGGCAATATTGAACATAATCTGGTATTTTCTTATCATCTTTGCAGAATCTATGAAGGGACAATTAGGAAGGGTGACTTTATTACCAATGTAAATACAGGGAAGAAGATAAAAGTAAGACTGAATGATTGCAACATTTTCATTCGTTCTTTTGGAAAAAAATTTCATTTTGTGTTTCTCACATTCTTGGATATCCAATATCCCATATAACTCAGGAATTTGACCTTATGTTGGTGAAAAGTGACCGAACACTATTAATTGATTCTGTTGCATAAACAAAAGGTCCTATGGATGACTACCATTCTAAGTTAAGAACAGCCTGCAGCTCCCAATTATTCAAATTCATTTTTAATATTATTTGCAGGGCTCTCTTGCAGTAGTTATTTGATAGCCTATATTTGGGTTCCCTTATCTACAGTTTTGAGATACTTTTACAGTATAAATGATTTTATCCCCTTCTAGAGCCTCATGTTCCTTCTCGTTATGTCCATGTTTTTCTTTTATATTTCAGCTTCTGCTACTGAATTTCAGATCTGTAGATGTCAGAATATGGAAATTCTTCCCTTTGGAATATTATTTTTGAATTCTCTACCCAAGTAATGCAATACCTATTCTTTGTTAAGCTGCTGATGCATAGGAAATTTTAATTCAAGGCTTTCCGAGGAAACAAATTTTTAGAATTGCTTTTCTATCTAGTTTTGAATGAGCACTAATGATCTCTTTTTATTTTTTACTAGGCTATGATGTACTTCTTTTCTTGTGTGAATTGTTTTCAATCATAGCCTTTTGCATATTTTGTTGTCTAGTTCTTTTTTCATTGTCTGTATATGTTGAAATGCAGTAGATGCCATCTTGGATGTTTTGCACCACAAGGTTCCTAGAATGCCATTTGTCACTGTAGTTTCTTTTACTTAGTTATAATTTTTTTATCATGGTGTTCATTCTCAGAATACTGCCTTACATCCATTCATGGTCAAATTTTAATTTATGCTTACTTTTTTCAGGTTCCTCGGCTAGTTCGGATGCACTCTGATGAAATGGAGGTTGTTTATATCTTCTTATTCTGCTTCTAATGGTTCTAAATATTTACTGTTTCTGTAAATAGTTATATGCTTTGATCTTCTCAAAAACAAAAATTATGCAAATAACCTTTTATTAAGATGAAAATGGTATTTACTGTAGTATTGCTTGAATGTCTTACAGGATATTCAACAGGCTCATGCTGGGCAAATTGTTGCTGTTTTTGGTGTAGATTGTGCTTCAGGTACGTCAAGGAAGCAATTAAATATAATTTTGCTTTTCAATTATTTGATCTTGTCCCTCCTTATGTTCATCAAACTTTACATTTTGATTGTCAGGTGATACATTTACCGATGGTTCTGTCAGATACACCATGACATCCATGAATGTTCCAGAGCCTGTGATGTCTTTGGCCGTGAATCCTGTATCTAAGGATTCTGGGGGACAGGTTAATATTTGTCACTTGGAACATTGCATTGTGCTTATGGGCATGTGGAATTATTGAGCTTCATATTTAGCTCCTTCTTTTCAGTTTTCCAAAGCTCTGAATCGTTTCCAGAAGGAGGATCCAACTTTTCGTGTTGGCTTGGATGCTGAGAGTGGACAGGTATATCAAATGCCATGTTTATTCAGCGTTCAGTACCTACCAAGTTAGGATGTAACGAGCAGAATATGACAGTCTATTATATTGACATCATATAATGAATAATTCGTCTGCAGACCATAATCTCTGGGATGGGTGAGCTTCATTTGGATATATATGTAGAGCGAATTCGAAGAGAGTATAAGGTGCAGATTCACTTGATTTTCATTAAAAATGTAATTGATATTTTGCTAATATTTGTCTCAACTCTCAAGGTTGATGCAACAGTTGGAAAGCCTCGTGTTAACTTTAGAGAATCTGTTACACAGCGTGCTCATTTTGACTATTTGCATAAGAAACAATCAGGTGGACAAGGTCAATATGGACGAGTAGTTGGGTATGTATTGATATTGCATCGGAAAATTTCATATGTTGTTTGATTTACATGTTTATAGATTCCTAATATTAGCATTCATGGAAAGTTAAGAGTTTGTTGGGCCTTTTCCTTGATTCTTCTCCAGGATTTTTGATGGCTTATGATTATTAAAGGATTTTGTTAAGATAAATTCAAATTATTGCATGTGCACTTAATTCCTTTACATGACCCAACGTTTTGGTCCACCTATCAGGTTCAAGTTCTAAAACTTTTGTTAGGACTGTATGAAAGAATATGTGGCTAGCACACAACTCTGCAAAAAACCAGATCTTGACGTTGCTTGTGAAATCATAGGGCCCTGTTTCTGGAGATGTTTTCTTAGTCATCGAGTAGATGTAAAACTATGTTATGTTTAGAAATTGACTGATTGTTGTATTGCATGTTTGTTGCTTGCTATTACACCTTAGAATGAGCTTTATTTTGTGATTTCCTTTTAGTGTTTTTTAACAAATATAATACGACAATGACTTTTTGGTGATCTCACATAGTGAGGATCAAGCTACCTGATTGATCAAATGATTTCCAAAGTGGATCAGTTCAGTGTCTTCCCAAGTTCAATGTATAATTTACAAAACATTAATTCAAATCGCATCATCACTGCAATATGTGTGAATGAAATTAAAGATACCGGTATGATAAGGATATATATGATTATATCTTTTATTTAATATCAAACTCGTGGCATAATATGATAAATGTCTGACTTTTGCTAAGTTTCCATATGCTTCACTGTCTAGTTTGAGTTTCATTTACATTGGTTCTATAATTCCTGTAGATTTAGGTATTATTTGGCGTAACACTTAATGCTATTTCCTTCTAGATTATTGAACACTTCTAATTATTATGGTTTCATTACACAAGATTTTTGTGCTACTTGTTTAGTTTCGTATGGAGAATGTCATCATATTGTCTTCGACATCATCTCACGGTTTTCCTTTTTGCAATTATGTCAGTTATATCGAGCCACTGCCCATTGATTCGTCTGCCAAGTTTGAGTTTGAGAACTTGATTATTGGTTCAGTGATTCCACCAGGTTATATTCCAGCAATTGAGAAGGGATTCAAGGAAGCTTGCAATTCGTAAGAAACATAGATTTTCTGAAAATGTTATTATCTTTTGTACTCTCCTGGCTATAATGCAAAGCCTTACTTATGCAGAGGTTCACTGATTGGGCATCCAGTTGAGTACATCCGCATAGTTTTGACTGATGGTGTTGCTCACACTGTTGATTCCAGTGAGCTTGCTTTTAAGCTTGCATCGATATATGCATTTAGACAGGTTTTTCCAGCATTCAGGATTTTTTGTTTGTTTTATGTTTTGATGTCTTTTCCATCATAGAGTTGCTTCTCACATCAAATTCTTGAATAGTGCTACACGATGTCTAAACCTGTTATACTTGAGCCTGTGATGCTTGTGGAGTTGAAGATTCCAAATGAGTTTCAGGGAGCTGTAGCTGGGGACATTAACAAGTTAGTGGTTTATATGTCTTTTTTCTTTTTCTCATCATTAGCCTTGGTTTTGTAGACTGTTTGGGGCACTAATGTTTATATTGCTTTTGAAATACTAGGAGAAAAGGCATGATTGTCAATAACGATCAGGATGGAGATGACACTATAATCACAGTACATGTATGTGAATGTTGTCCTTAACAACATATTTTATTATACCGTGTATAAATTTTAATATTTATTGTTTAGCTTTTTTCTACATGCAATTCAATTTTGTAACATAAAATGCAGTTGATATGTGCACACTTGTGCCTAACTTTCATGTATACTTTTATGTGCTCCACGTTCTATTTGCAAATTTTTGAAAGGATCATTTGTTTCTTGTTTTCCATAATCTTCTATGGAAGAAGTTTTTTTTTTTAATTCTATAGAATAAGTTTTCTTGCAGATATGTTTTCCATGCAAGTGATTTATGACTGCTTTATTCACAGTAATTTTTCTTTTAAAATTACTCATTTCTGCCACGTATCTTTATACTGGTTTTCTAAGTGGGCGTCTGTTGTTTCTGTCATTGGATATATATTGAAAAGTGCCATGATGCCTACGTACTGTATTCGTAGCTTCCATGTATCTTGAGTATTCTTGTTTAGAATTGCTTGTTTTCCGCTGATTGCTCTGCTGGTATTCTTGAACAAGGGAACCTTTGGTCATGTAGTGCCATTCCCTGATTTTGTTGCTTCTAAATGTACCTTGACTCTTCTCTTCTTTCTTGTGTTTGGTAGTGTCACTTTTGAACAATTGGATCTCTATATTTTATCATCTGTGTGGTGATTGCTTCTGATAATCACTTTTTGATTCCAGGTTCCTTTGAACAATATGTTTGGTTACTCGACCTCCCTTCGCTCAATGACACAGGTAAGTCTTTTAAATCCGGAAACATTACAACCAGGATTTCTATCGGACCAATCAAAGTTGACTCAAAACTTTGTTACATCTTTTGTCGCCGACTTGTGCAAATTTTTGTTTTCCTCCATTCTTGTTGAGCATTCCATTGAATTTAATTATGAAAACGCTATTCCGTTTCTGGAAGATTTTATAATGTAAATGTATTGTATGCGTTACCCCATCCTGTAATAACAAAATTATCTTCATGTGTGTCATTTTTGCAGGGCAAAGGTGAGTTCACGATGGAATACAAGGAACATTTGCCGGTTTCACAGGATACCCAAATGCAACTGGTGAATGCTTTCAACGCCAGTAAAGGTACGGTCTAATAGGCAAGGCAGAGGAGTAGTTTCTGTTGATGCCTGAAATTTTTTTGGTTTATTATTTTGTTGATGGTTTTCTTCATGCTGCGATGTGCATATTATGCCATCCAATTAGATGTAAGATTCCTTTTAAGTTATAGATATGGTAGATAGGAAGATGAGGCAGCATTCGATTATTTACTTGGGAGGTTGTTTCCTGTAATTGGTGAAGTAATAAATAATATTACGCCGTAGACATGTCTTCGAGTCTGTCATTGACAATAAAATATGGCAAAATATTCTTCGGCTCAATGATTTGTACTTGAGCCGTGTGATTATTGTACACCGAATAATTTTTTGTTTTGTATAGGAAGATTGCCACATTTGACTGAACTTTTCACGGAATTAAATTCTTTCATTAGCGTCCGTTTTCCAAAAGCCAACATGCAAATATACTTTTAGGGGAAAGAAATTTTTAGATTCCATCCGAAAAAGCGGTCGCCGTTTTCATGAGAGTTTTTTTCATAAACAGAAAATGATGGTATTGCCTATGGTAGTCAATGAAGTATTTGAGTTAGCATTGATTGTGGTTCGATATGTTATTCGTTCAAATTCAAATCCTTATTTTATCATGTAATTTTTAGTAACAGCAGCAGCAAGATAATGTAAGCGTGATGATGTCATATCTTCCAAGAAACAAGATGATAGCTTATTGGTCGTCATGTCATCAGGTTTTAATTTGGGCATGTTCACTGTCGTAATTTGAAAAATATAAAAACTGAGAGGCAAGTTGCTAGCAAATTGGAATATAAAATTAAATTGTTAGAAATCGATCTCAGGGTCGCTACAATTTGTAACCGATTCTTGGGCATTTCCTGTTTTATTGCCTTTCGCGATTGAAGGATTTGTTTATTTACTCATGTTCTATTAATCAAGGGGTTACAAAATAATGAAATAATAAGATTTACAGTTTTAGTTTTAACTTTAGCTTTAATTCTTGTACTGTAGTTGAAGTTGGTTGAAATGATTAGTGTTGTGTTTGTTTGTATCATGTGATGTAGTCTTGTTTGTTAATGTTGTTCATTAGTTTTAGTGGTTAACAATAATGGTAGTTGAAATTTAATAAACAAATAAGACTTAAATGGATTTTTCTAAACATTGCGGTGTGTGGGAATTGACGTGATTGTTTTGCTATCATCGACATTTCTAGTAAAACATATAAATTTGATGGGATGAGTAGTCATTGATTTTAAAAATTTTGAAATTAGAAAATAATTGATTGTTTATTATGCAATCTTTTTTAAAATAGGATTGAATTGATAAATAATCATAATAATGGATTCAAAATTTAACATCTACATTTTATAGTCATAGTATTTTACTATCTTTTCCTCATGCTCTTCTTAAATTAGTCATCTACTTGGCATATATACATGACTACTGCACGAAAATTTCCTTTCTCATACGTACGTAGTTGAATAGTAGCATTAATTAGGTGGCTTTGAATTCATAATATTTTCTTCACTACTATTTCTATAATGAGCAAATAATACTTATTTGTTGGCGGTATTAGAGAAAGATGCAATCCTGCTTTTCAGAGACTTTGGTGCATTAAATAAATATTTCCTATATTCTCAAAAATAATATATTCTGCTTTATACTTCGTACCATATATGAAAAGTTTTTTTTTTTTAACTTCAGATTCGTGCTTCATTTTCCATGTACAACTTTTTGACGCCTGCATGCAGTGAGTAGGGAACATGCCGTTAAGTGTCTAGTAAAAAAGTGTTCAAGTCTTGGCAAAAGTTAGTCATCATTATCATACAAAAAACAAGAATGAAATACGTGCTCCAATTTGCAAATATCTTATCCTTTCTTTAGTCGATCCGATTTTGTTGAGTTTGGAACACACCATTCATCAATGTTGTCGCAAGGCTTTTTATTTTCGTTTAGTTTAAAACTTGCTTTCTTCATCTGAGATATCTTATAAATCGAGTTTGTGCTGTTGGTTTGTCAAGCGACTTAGGAAGGATTTTTTTTTTTACTTCTTGAAAGATAATTTTGATAATGAAAATGTGTATATTATCGTAAAGTTATCGGTATTTTTAGAAGTTGAAAATAAAAAAACAAAAAAATCGGTCACGTCCAATCCACACTTTAATTCAGCCAACATCTTTTGCATATCTTAGTGACAGGAATCAACTGCCAAAACTTATTTAAGACAAGTGGTGGTGGCCTGAAGCTCTGCCGGTTGAGCTCCATTGTACGCACGTACGTACGCTATAGAGATAATACGATTGATATGGTAATTAAAGACCCATGCATGTGTCTATATATTATGGCGTGGGCAAACCATGAATAGAAGGTGATCGAAGATCGATCAGATGAGGAAGAGGGGAGCATGTGATTGGAAGAACCCTGTTAATGGAGGTAGGATGGGGAAGCAAGGGCCAGATCAGTGCTGATGGAGCTCCACCCACCAGCACCCTCACTCATTCCACCGCCCCCAGGGGCGGATGAGCTCAGCCGCACGGCACCCTGCAAGCACACACATGCATGCGTGATCGAGTTTAGAACTACAGTAAAACACGTGAGAACACTCAAAGATAAATAAAAGTGCGGGGGAGCAGGAGTTTTTCTGAATCTGCCGGCATAAGTACGCTCGTGTGTCAATTTCTCACACTGTCTTCGGTTGCACAATAATATATATATATATATGACAATATGATATGCATTTGAGAATTATAAATTTATGAAGCTAGCCAACCAGACTACACCAGTATTGTAATAATTATATGGGTTTAATTAAGTTTAAGATTGCATGGATAATATAAAATAATATATCTGTGAGAAAAGCCCAAAGAATATAAAAAGAAACCACAAGATGCATCAGTTTTTTCATGATAAAAAAAAGGAATATAGCAGAAATAACCTTTTAGAGAAAGAGGAAAGTATCTTTCAGGTTTTCTGATAATGGCACCTTTCAATTTACTTGCACAGACACTGTTTAAATTTGCACTGTTGTGATTGCAGGAATAAAAGAAAGATGACATATGCATTTTACACTTACAAATTAAGAGAAACCAACCTCACTAATCTAATGACCATTAAATAATAGAGATATTAATCAGATGACCCAGTTTATATATATTAGCTATAATGTGCAATTAATCAGAAACAATTTTCCACTTTATGATATACGAAAGCACGTGCAAATTGCACGTACGAAGAGATGTTTTAGAATAATGGCTTTTTTCAAATAAATATTTTTTTTAAAACAATGTACGTGAAAATGGTCTGAAATTTAATTTGGAAAGTAAACGATAAGTAACAAGGTAGGTAACTTGAAGAATTTAAATGAATAGGATAAATATTATACATAATAGTTATAAGCTTAGTGGTGTACGTACAATTAATTCCGATCCTGGAAGCAGATTTAAAACCTGCTTAATTAATGCGCAAGTTTTGTACTAAAAGAGCCGGTCCAAGGACTGGACTCTTTCCTAAATATAAACATATGTTTTTCCTTAACCACAAACTAATTAAAAGGTACGTACCTAAAGTGACATGAAAATATCATAAATGATAAATGGAGGCATATATGCACGTACCATTGACGGTGGAATGATCCCTTGAGAAGAATGCGCCCTACTTGTGTCGGAGTTTCCAGCATCGCTCCTATTCTCACAGTTGCCGTTGCTGGGCTGCGCTAGGAGGGGGAGCACCGGAGGGGAAGTGACAGAGGAGGCGGAGGGAGGTGTTGGGAAACCGAACACATCCTCACAAGGGACCACTGCCAGTGACCTTGGGGAGGCGGACACCATGCAGCTTATGGCAGATGCACCACGACCACCGCCACCAGTGCCCGCACCACCACCGCCACAGACAAAAAAAGTAGCAGCGGTGGTACCACCACCACCACCACCTGCGCTGCTGCTCCCATTGACGCTGCTTTTCCCGCTGCTTTCCATCATGTTCGGCCATAGGAAGGTGCCCTGTGGCTTGCAGACCCTGAACCCGCTCTTCCGTGCTGTCCTGGTTATGCTGTTCTTGGCAGCTGCGGTGATAGCAGTGGCGGTGGTGCATTTGATGGTATTGCCGTTGGTTGTGCAGTTGCTCGTCTGCATCCCTTTCTTCTTTTCCTGCCCTTCCTCAAACTCCTCACTGCTCTTCCACTCCACCTGATCTTTTTTGTCTTGTTCCTGTTGCTGTTTGTTAGATATCTCTTTCATCTCACCCCTTATCAACTTCACGTCCTCCTTCATATGCACATCCATTAATACCAATGATAAGACCAGGAACATGAACGCATATGTACATTGGTAGAATTTAAAGTACGTAATTAATTATGCCACTACCTTCACTCTATCCAATGATTGGATCAAGGTGTCCAATTCAGTTTCCGTCTTTGTTTTCCAGTTCAACAAGCTCTCGTAATTCTCCTGCTTTAAAAATTTTGACGAACATCAACATTTAAAAATTATTCAATCTTTTCCCATGACAGACATTGACGCTTGGTTTTTCAACACAAATTATGTGGTTTAAGACTCTCTACAATAAGATTCAAATACTACGTACTGGCAACATCTTTTTTTTTCAGATTAAATGTCAAAAAGAAACTAATATACGTTTAGCAGTAAAAGAAACTGCAAATATCCAAGGAACAAGCACATTTTTGTTTGTCCTCATCGCTCAAATACGAGCCAAAGCTATCAAAAAGTGAACATGGATGAAAAGAGCTAGAAGGCACGTACCTGCATATTGTTGCTGCCATTTTCAGACTGGGAATCCTTTGCGTTCTTTTGTTCATCACTCTGCAGTTTAAGGCAATGGAGCTGCTCCATTTCCCTTTCCAGTGTAAAACAAACAAAACCCAAAGTCTCAAAACAAGCCGACAACAGCACTCCAATTCGATATCTCGTAAAACAAGGCAAGAAAAAAGAGAGACAAAACTAACAAGGAGAAGAAACTTATATATACCTTGGGGTCCATAATTAGAGTAAACTCACAAGTCGGAAAATTAGGATAAAATAATAGAGCAAAAAATTCTAAAATCAATACAGACGAAAACTTTTCTTTTTAAAAGAAATTAAAAACATGGAGATGAAAATGATCCAGAAGAGTATAATAAGACCTTCTCAGTGTGTGTATCTCCTCCCTCATCTTACCCAGCTCCAATCCACAAGCCATAGTACCACAAAAAGGAACACCATCACCAGGCTTCCACCCTGGGGGCGGAGCCCAACAACTTGTGTCAGCTACTCCGGCCATCTTTCTCAAGTCCACCAAGTTTGCGTCCTCTAGCCAATACTCCATCGCCCCATCGGGGTTGTGCCGGCGCCTGAACCTCTCTCTCCCATCCGACACCACCTTACCAGCCATGTGCTTCAGAAGGTGGTCGAGTAGCCCCGTGTCCCCAATGAGCTTTCTGGCTTCTTCCCTCAGCTCCGTCCTTAATATTGGATTGCCCAAAACCGCCTTCTTCTGCTTCATTATGCTCAGTAGCTTCAGCTCCGCCGCTTCATACCTGCATACACACACCCCAATACCATATCATATATATACACCTCCATTTCTCAAACACAATGCACCTAGATATATAGATGATGCTGTTTAAATTGTGAGGGGAAATCAATACCTTTCAGAAGACCACCGATCCTTGGAGTTCTTGAAGTGAGCGACACTCGTGTTCTGGCCGACGGGAACTGTTGCCAACGGCATCGCGTTGGGCTTTTCCTTGTGCAACTTGGGCTTTTTTCTCTCTTTGATGTCCTTGCCCTTAACCTTCCCGCACTTCCAGCTCCTCTTATTCTCTCTAGAAACCTTGCTCTTCTCTCTGCTATCCGTCGTTGCTGCGAAATCAACAGCGGGGCCATTCTGAGCTCGCCTGTCGCTGTAGCTCGCCCTCCTTTTCAGTCCCCATCTCAACAAATCTTCGGATTTGAGGGCTTTCAAACACAAGTCTGTCTCCCCTTTTCCTTCGCCGTTTGTTTCATCCACTTGGTCATCACCATCATCATCTACCTCGTCTTCGTAAGACCTGGGAGTGACCATCCAAAACTCCTCCAAGTGCTGCGACGACTGTATCTCACTCTCCGGCACCATCTGCCGGAGAATCCTCGCCGCGTGGTTGGTGCTCATCACAAACTCTTCATCCAGTTCCGGGTGAAGTATACCCTCCGACTTTCTCTTCCCGCGTAACTCGTCACTGCTGTTCTCCACCCTGAAGTATTCTCTCAGAGATTGCATGCTTGGAAATTTCACTGTTACATTAAGCTTCGTATTTCCATAGACCTGCAACATCATAGACGTCCCAAATCACAACACCCACAGAAACCCTATCATCCAGAATCCACGGAACACCAGAAATCAGAACAAAATCTATGGCGTGAACTATATATCCATATGAAAAGCAACCATATGCCAATCGGACCACTACACGTCTGGCAATGTTTATCAGTCGAACGAAAACCGGCGTCACCAATCACTTTGAAGACCACAAACCATGCAAGTCACCAATCAATGTGAAAACCAAAACCTAAATAATTAAAAAACTGACCACTGATCGAGAATACGTACCAAAACCCAAGTCTCCAAATTCACAGAGAAAACCCAAACCCAGATCACCAATCACGGTGAAAAAATTACCCAATTAAATCACAGACCATTGGGAAAATTAAATCAACACTCAAGTGACGTTCCAAATCATCGAGAAAACCAAAATCCAAATCATGAGAGAAAAAACAGAAAATGAGAGAAACCCTACAGATTAAGGTTTGAGGACCTGGATGCTATACCATAACAACACGTATTTCCTTGAGCTGGGTTGGAGACTTGGGTGGGAGCTGCCCGTGGTCTATCTCATAGTAACTCCCCACTTCAAATATATCGCCGCCTGCAACAAACCACCAACGAATCACCACAACCACCACCTCAGCACCCACGACAAAGATTGATCAGAATGAAATCATTACATCAGAACAATCAACTAAAATCGCCTGTGCTCATGTAGCAGCTGCATCACTAGCTACTTTTAGCAGTAGAGTCCAGTACCTTCGTTTGTGCATGGGCGCTGTATGGGAGAATTTCCCAGTGGGAGCTGCAGTGCTTGTCGGGGTAACAACGACGTGGAGGAGGAGGAGGACGACGACAACAACCTTTTCGGCTTGGTGCAGTTGAACACCATGGTCTGCGCACGTACGAACAACGGAAGGATCAGAAATCAGCGCGAATAAATGGTACGACCGTTTCGTTCTCCTTCAGCGGAGGATGCCACGTAGGAATCGTGACGTTTCCTCGTGGAGGGACACGCCCTGACACGAAGAGCTGATGGAAATGATATCGTTGGACGTGGTGAAAGCGACCCACCCTCGATTTCCGGCCGTTCGATTCCGGATTTGTGACGAAAATGGGGAAAAAATTAAGCTCTTTTTTTTTAAAAAAAAATTACAGAGAAGGATTGGAAGGTAGTGTACCGGAGGAGGAGGAGGAGAAGGAGGAGTGGGGAGAGCCGGAATTGCAGGGGAAGCAGCGGCTGCCATGTCCTGGTTGATTCTGACACTGCGATCACAGAAGAGGAAAATAGCAAGATCAGGAACTCGGCAGCGAACAGTAGCAAAACGACCGACTTTTGTGCGCATCGTGTGCAGGAAGGAGAAGACACAGCGCGTCTTCTGCTTCTCTGCTTCTGCTGCTCTTCATCACAGCACGCTGGCGGCTAGTTCCGATTCGAGTAGGGCAATCGAACTGTGCTCGATCGATCCTCATGTCCACCTTGTAATTAATCCAATCGCAATTAATTTCTTCCGATGGGAACAGCCAGAAAAAAAAAACAAAAAACAAAAAAAGAAGCACAAACTGCCTAGCTTTCTACTTTTTCTCGGTGAACCAGTAGTAATTAGCGAGAGATCGAGTGGCAGACGAGACCGAAATTAACACGTACTCCACACCAGCTAGAGCACTAACTCGTGTTTCCTGCCAGAGCTGAATTCTCTCGTTAATTAATTACCTTCGTCCGCTGCATTGCTCCATCGGAGAATCGTGTGCCCGATCCTCCGAACACGGGAAGCTAATCCAACCTGCCGACCGTCAGAGCATCTAGTGATCGTTCACGTTATACCCCAAGGAATCCAAAATTAACGAAGCATGCAGACGGGAATTAGGGGGAAAGAGCAGCTACCCGCCGAGGCTCGATCTCTTCTCAGTTGTGGAAGCGCCCAGTGGTGTTCGCAGATCAAAATTAGGGGTTTCTGGTCTTGGCAAGAAGAAGAAGAAGAAGAAGAAGAAGAAGAAGAAGAAGAAGAAGAAGAAGAAGAAGTGATACATGACGACCTTGTTTTCAATTACGCGCTTACACACTGGTATCTGTACACTGAAATGACGTAACTACCCCCATGTTTTTGTGATATTTTCGATTTCATGTTGCGGTGAGGCATGCTAGAAGGGTAGATGTGTCATTTTACTATAACAAACCATGAAGGCATGAACAGATGTTTTATCTTTTATTTTAAAAATATGAATTGAGGTTTAGGTGGAGATTTGTGTAAATGTTTTTTGATTTTTAAGCCATTTGTGTAAATTAAAATTTTTGAAAGATTTTTGATAATATAAAAGGATTTTCTCCCCTATTTATCCCCACCTCCCTCTAAAATTTTCACATTTCAAAAAAATTAAGGTGTCACACCCACACTTGCAATTATAGTTCATGCTCATGTCTTTTTGCGCTCGTGATCATTAAAGCTCGGGCTTGTAATCACTGAAGCTTGTGCTCATGACTATCGCAGCTTGTCTACCTTTATCTTCCTCTTTCACTTTTGACACTCATCTACCTTTGCTACCTCTTGTTGTAGCCAACCATCTACCACAAACACTTGTTCGTCGTGGCCACTTTTCACAAGGTAAAAAATCACAAAAATCAGATGAAAGATTTATTTTACATATTAAATACCACGAAAACCATGAAAATCACTCTCTACCCTTGTAGTTGAATAATTGAATATTTAATTTTAAATATTTGAACTTATTTTTGTAAGCTATTAATTATGTGGGTGAAATTTATATGAAAATTTTCTTTAATTTCTCGTAAACGTATAAATAAGTAAAATGAAAATGTGAAGTTTTTAGATTTTCCATTAAATATACAAATGACTTCTAAATTTTTTTTTCCTAAATTTCACTTTCCTTTTCAATTTTTTTCTTCTTTAATTTTCAAGATACACAAATAAGACCATTAAGATAATATTTTAAGGGAATCTCAAATTACCAACTTATAAATCTTTTAATTTCTACCGGTGAAAAATCGTTGGTTAAGTGGGAATATTTTAGAATAATGGCTTTTATGAAATAAAATCAATTTTTGAATAACGCACATATATAAACTGTACAACATATAACTCGAAAAGTAGATTAAAATAGGATAAAAGGAAAAATCAAAATATCACTGCAGTTGTCATCTCCGGCCACTCCAAAGTTTTAGCAATTGAAAGGTAATGCAAGCAAATTCACGGTAAATGAAAAGTAAATGAAAGTTTTAATAATATTTGTATATATTTAAAAATTATAAAAATTTAAAATTTAGGTGTTTGCGTGTATTTAAGAATTTAAAAGAAAATAAAAAAACACAAGGAAAAAATGAAGTACAAACATTAAATTAGTTTCTCCAGAAACTTAAACTTTTAATTTTTTTAAAGGTAATTTTAAGACTGGAAAAATGTAAACGTACGTAGATACTTACAATTTTTAGCTGTAATCAAATTCATTTTCAATATATTATTTTATCAATTTAGGGAAATTTGGAAATTTATAAACACTACTTGGAAATACATAAGGCGGTACGTGCAAGAAAACAGAGCGACTGTAACAAAATTTGAAAATTTGGCCAAGAAATTTGGAAATTTATAAATTTACTGTAATAATCAAACACTACTTTTAAACTTCTTCTCTTATTCGTTAGAATTGCTACTTTAAAGATACAATTATAATATTATTCACACCTAAGTAATGTTTGTGTAGTTGAAATTAATAGAAAATAACGAGAAATAATAAAAATTTTAACTATTTTTTTCATCATTTCTTATTAATTTTAAATAGACAAACATTATCTAAAGATACTTTACTGTGAAATTGAAATAAATGCACTCCAAGAATACGATGATATATTGATTTTCTTGATGAAGAATACTTTTATCTACCAATATTTTTTAGTCTATCAAAATATTAGTTGTTAGACACGTTTTTATACAACAATTAATTACTTATATATAGATAAAAAAGTAATTATTGTATCAAAATTCTAATAATCTTATTAATAGAGGTCGTCGTTTAAATGTTTTTGAGCAAATGCTTTGTGATGATGCAAGTTTTGGTTGTGGAACAGTTTAGGGATGACATAGTTTCTTTTTTTAGTTAGTTATATTCTGCCGTTGGTCTCCAAGGAAGACTGTGACCTTTTCTGTGGGATCCCTTCCAAAGAGGAGATTAAGGCGGCTACCTTTGACATTGATAAGCATAGTGCTCCTACCGTGTTAGCTTTTTGTCTGATTTTTTTCATGAATTTTGGGATGTTGTGGAACAAGACCTTTTTAATGCTATTGTTGAATTTTTTGCAGGGGCGAGATTGGATTGTTCTTGGAAGGCCACTTTTATCACTTTGAGTTCAAGGATTTTAGACCTATTAGTCTCTGTAATGTTAGATATAAAATTATTTCTAAAATTTTGGCCACTAGGTTGTGCAGATTCATTGAGAAGCTGATCTCCCCGTCTCAAGGTGTTTTTGTTAAAAATAGAAGTATTTTTGATAACATTGCCCTTGTGTAGGAGTTGGTTAAAAAGATTGATGATGGGACTAGAGGTGGTAATGTCGTCTTTAGCTTGGACATGGAGAAGGCCTATGATCGTCTTGAGTGGGGTGCTCTCTATATGGTGTTAGAGAAGTTTGGTTTCTTGTCTGGGTGCCTGAGGCTTATTCGTGAGTGTGTGGAGCAGGTGCCTTCTGCGGTGTTGGTCAATGGCTCTCCTGCTAATTTTTTTACCAGTTCCCGTGGCCTTCGTAAGGATGATCCTCCCTCTCCTTATCTTTTTATTCAGAGTTGCTTTGTAGGGGCTTGCACTCCTTTGAGGAGTCTAATCGTTTTATTCATTATTTTACTTGTATTGCCAATTTTAACTACTTGCATCTTTTATATGTGGATGATATTTTACTTTTTTTGAATGATAGCATCAACAATATTAGGGCTTGTTTATGTCAAGCTTACCAAAATTCTACAAGTCAGAGGATCAATCAAAGTAAAAGCAAATTTTTTCTTTCTAGCAAAAGCCACCCTCATCGTGCTATACTCCTTCAATAGGAGACCGGCTATCATCAGGGAATTTTTCCTTTTACTTATCTGGATTCGCCTATTTTCAAGGGTAGATCTAAAGCTATTTATTTTCAACCTATTGTTTCTCATATTGTTGATAGGCTACGAAGTTGGAAGAATAAATATTTAAGTCTGGGTGGTAAACTAAATTTAATTAAACACATGCTCTCTACTATTCCTATACATGTTCTTAGTACTCATGATTTTCCTAGGACTATTTTGAAGCAAATTTGTAGGTTGTTTTCCAATTTTCTTTGGGCAGGTATTTATTTCTTCTCAGGGGCGGCCTTTGGTGAAATGGGCTTCTGTTACCCAACCCATCCAGGAGGGACAATTAGGGATCTAGAAGGTTGAAGATGTGATACTTGCCTTGCGTGCTAGAATGGCTTGGTGTATTTAACATGGTAAGGGGTTATGGTTTGATTATATGCATCGTGCTCATGGTGGTATTGTGCTTCCTTGCACAGGTGGATCTCCTTTGTGGTGGAGCCTTCATAGAGCATGAAGTTGTGTTGCACCGCAAATGCGCTGGCTGGGGGTGTGTGCATGGTTGTGTCTCTCCTTGGCGGGGCTGACAGTTGCCAGATCCTTGGTTATGTAGTTTAAGCCTTTCGGAGCTGGTATAGTTTGACATCAATAGCTTAAGTGATGTGATGCCTCCTTAGGACTTTTTGGACTTGCAAGCTGATATAGGCAAGCTTGGGGGCTCTTTGGATATGTTCTTTTGGTAGGGCAGTAAGGATGACCTTCTTTCTACTAAGGGCACATGGGAGTGGATACGGGAACCTGGCATTCATTCTCGATGGAATGTTGGCCTTTGGTGTCCTTATATCCCTACTCGGGCCTCATTTTTCCTTTGACGCTGGAGATGGAATGTGTTGCCTACTAATGAGCTTTTCAGGTGTTAGGGTGTGTCCTTGGCTTCCATGTGCACCTATTGCACTTGGTTTAAAGGGATGGATTTGCTGGATCATCTCTTTCTTGAAGGTGAGTGGGCTATTTTATTTTGTAATTGGTTTTCGCTTGTCTTTGATGTGCAGATTCAAGGTGCTTGCCATTGGAAACGTTGGATTGAGCATTGCTTGGGCTACTAAGGTAAGGGGAGGAAAGCTCTTCAAGTTTGTTATCGCCACGATTCTTTGAAAATCTTGGAAAGCTAGAAGTAAGGTGGTCATGACTGGTGAGGCCAGGGACTTTGGCCATGTTCGTAGAAAGGTACAGGCTACTCTCTCTTCTTTCCTCAGGTCTGGTGTGTAGGTTGGCGAGAATAGTAGCCTGCATGGTCATTGGGTGGCTTGGCAGCGACCCACACATGGTTGTTTCAAGCTGAATGTGGATGGTGCGCTTGCAATCGATGGGTGTAGTACGTGGGAATAGTGCTTCGTGATGATGCAGGTGCTTTAGTCTGGCTTGCTCTTGGCCATAGTGCTGTGACTGATCCTTTGCATGTAGAAGCTCTTGCTCTTCATCAATGTATTGCCAAGTGTGTGACTTTGGGGTTAGATACGTGGTGCATTGAGTTAGAGTTGGATTGTGATCACTTGTATAAGGCTCTGGTCACTGGGGATTGTCCACAACGACACACTTTTGATGTGTGGCCCTCCTTACTTCATCAAGTGGCGCTACATCCTCTTATTTGAATGCAATCAGGTAGCTGACATGACATCATAGGTAGCTTTCTCTCTTGGTTCTCAGGTTTACAAGTCTCAAGTGAGGTGTCTTGCCTAGATTAGGAATGTCTTTCGGTTGGATAAATGGGGGCTCTATTCTTTGTGTTGCTAGCCCTTTGGTCCTCCCTTGGTTTTTTGTTTGGTCTCTCTCGCAACTTTGTGTCCTGTAGTAGGTTTGTCAGCTTGTTCTTGTTTTTTTTTTCCTAGTGGGGATTTAGCCTAGTCCCTGCACTCCTTGTCCTTTTGGTTTTGGTTGCAGACACTTATCTGTTTGATGAATAAAACTAGGGTAGAGATTTCTTAAAATAAAATAAAATAAAAAAGTAGAGAGTGTTGTTAGAGGTTAAAGTTTAAAGATGATATTTCTTTATTTGTGTTTGAACTTTTAAGAGAAAGTTGTGGATTTTTCATTGTGTAAATTACACTTTAGTTTTTGAATTTTTAAACTTTTCATGACATGCATAAATCCTTTTTTGTGACATTCTTGACTTTTTATTTTTATTTTCATCTAAACTTTTTATTTTTATTTTTGAATTTTCTGATATGCACAGATACCTTTTTAAAAAGTTAATAAGGTAATGCTTAACTTTTAAGAAAAATTTCATCATCTTTGATCTTTGTTTTAAGAAATTTTATCAAATAATCAACTCATCGTCCATGTTTGTAATTTAATCAATTGGGCCAATTGGCTATTCGTGTTCATTATTCAACCTGCATTTGTTTTCAACTTCAGTTAATTTTGAATGTTGGATGAAGTTAGAGGTAAAAATAGTGAAATAAACGGAGTTGAGTAATAATGTAGTAGAAGTCTATACATTGAAATTTTTGAGGTAATAATGATATGTGATTGATTCTAAAGTAGGTAAAGTTCGAAACAAATGAAACCTCAAGGTGCATTTTATAACGAGGTGTTCCAGCTTTAAATACTATAGAAAGTTGAAAGTCAAGTCTCGTTACCAAACATAATTGAGCTTCATATTAAATTGTAAAATAAAAATTTGTATATAAATGTTTACATGTTAACGATGATATGTAGAAATTTATGAAAAATTAAATTTAAAATTGTTTATGTTGGGGTCTAAGTCAACAGTCACCCTCGTGGCAGAAGTATAATGCTTATGGGGTTGTTAAGTCATACTTAAAATGTGTTAAGTGTTATTGATCACTTATAAGAAAGGTATGTGCCCTCACTATCAGCTCAAGCTTTTGGTGTAGTGGTAGTACCGATCTTATCAAGTGGTATTAGAGCTTGGTGGTCACGGATTTGAATCCCCAGGACGTCTGCTAAGGAGGGGATTGCTGGGGTCTAAGCCAATAGTTGCCCTTGTGGCGGAGGTGTAATGCTTGCAGAATTATTAAGTCATACTCAAGACATGTCAAGTACTACTGATCGCTTATAAGAAAAATATACACCTTTATTATCAATTTAAACTTTTGATATAGTGGTAACATTGATCCTATTAGTTTACCAAATAAAGGCTTAGTGTTCACTCTCATCTCATCCAGTAAAACCATCGATGTGACACTTCTCTCCTCCATGCCTAGCCCAAGTCCTCCACATTCTACCTTTCCGATTGGTTCCTTTGTGATTTCGTTTGTTGTTGGATTTGTAGGTATTTGATGTTCTTTCCCATGGTTCTGTCATCTCATGTGAAATCTTCTTTTTGGGCTTGTTTCTTTTCATCTTTACAGTTTCACACATCGATCTGCATATTTTAAGTACTGTACAATGATGAACTCCATCTCATATTACATAGACATGTTCTTGAATCTTTTCATTATTATCACACCACCTAGAAAGGGGAGGCTAATGTAATGAACCATACAATTGTTATAAGTAGTTGTATATTGGTTGTTGTCTGATAAACTACCTATAAATAAAGCTCATTGGGGTCTTCAACCTCAAGCTTCAATTTGAGTCATTTCCACATGTCTGTGTGCGTGTGTTGGTCATCCCAAGAGGCATTCCACCAGGTTTTTTCCGTCAATCAGGCTAGTCATTGGCGAAGACGGGGGCCTATAGAGGAAGAAATCCTACAAGAAGATGAAGCAAAAGGATTGTGTATGTAATACACCACTGTCTACATTCCCATCCCATCACATTTTTTTAGCGAAGCCTATAATGGTCAATAGAAATCAAGCTCCACTTGTAAAAAGGAATTGCTGACAATTTTGTAAGTAGTTAAAATATGGAAGACATATTTGCTTAGAGAAAATTTTTTAAGTTGGATTGACCTAAGTATTAAACATATTTTAGAATAGTGCATACATACACCCACACAACAAAAATGAGTTGTTAAATTGGTAGGGTATGATTTTGAGGTAGAATACAAGAAGGGTAGTGCCACTACAGTTGCAGATACACTATCAATCTTGACAATATGTAGCTATGAGTCAGGGTGGATAGAGGAGGCCAGGCAAGATTATGCTGAAGACGAATTGTTTAAGGAGCTTAGACAGAAGTGGGATCAACATGAGTTGGATACTACTAAATACAGTGGTGAGGTGGGCTAATTTTTTACAATGGCATATTGGTGATTGGAAGCACTTCTCCTTTACGTCGGAAATTAATCTCATGATACACCGATTGGGGTATATGGTGGGCTTAACAAGACTTACCACAACATAAGAAAACAATTTTAGTGGCCTAAAATGAAGATAGAAGTGAGGGAGTACATTGAAAGTTGCGATGCATGCCAGCGAATATATGAAAATAACGAGCATTCATCTAGTTGGATTTCTCCAACCCACACCCCTACGATAACAATTTTTGGAGGAACTATCAATGGATTTTATAGAGGGGCTTCCACCAAGTTAGGGGTTTACCACCATACTTGTCGTGGTCAATCGACTACTGAAGTACATCCGTGTGAACCCTATTGCGATGCCCTTTCACTGCAACATTTGTGGCTGATCTTTTTATTGATCGAGTAATTCGATTACATGGTTTCACCAAAGGTATTTTGTCCAACAAAGATTCTATATTTTTAAGTCAATTTTGGGTCGAGCTATTTAGGCGATTAGGGACTCAATTGAAGTATATTTCATCGTATCATCCACAGTCTGATGGACAAATGGAGATGGTTAATAAAAGTTTAAAACAGTACCTCCATTGTTTCTATGCAACAAAACCCAAAGAATGGAACTGTTGGGTTGTATGGGCTGAATTTCACTACAATACAAGTTTCCAACACTTCACCAAAACTACCCCTTTTGAAGTGGAAGAACATTTAAAGGAGCGTGGTGATGTGTTAATTGTTAAGGACTCCTAAGAAGAATTTGCAGCAAGCAGAAGAGAGAATCAAAGCAATTATGGCAGATTGAAATCAAACGAACCATAGTTTTGAGGTAGGAGCATGGGTTTTTCTGAAGATTTGGCCATATCTACAAACAACGGTAGTAGCCAAGATAAATCAACAAACTTGCACCAAGATTCTATAAACCTTTCTAGGTGAAACAAAAAAATTAGGTAGGTAACATATGAATTGGAATTACCACAAAAAGCAACGATGCATCCAGTATTTCATGTATCCTTGTTGAAACCTAGGGTGGGACGGTCACAGGTGGAAACCACACTACCGGACCCAGAGGAATTGAGGTGGGACAGGAGGAAGCCATTTGCCATTCTAGATTGGAGACTCATCCTTGCCTTCTTCTTTCAACCTTCTACATGGGTAATCTCGAAGAAGAGTATTATAGGGTGAATAAGGAGTAGCCACAGGCTGACCTCAGATGCTTGTCAAACTGGTTGGCAGGAAGAACATAATAGCTGAGATTGGGAGTAGCAATGTTACCATGTCGGTTGATGAATGCTGTGATCCTAAGGATGGCGAAGGAGGCAATGAAGACTCGTGGATTCTTGTTCAAGGTACGTTCATTTTCATAGGTTCTTTTGCTGTTGTTCATTGCAGTGATAGTGTATTACTTAAGGTTTTTGTTTAGGTAGAGAAGATGTTCGACGAAATTCTTAGCATAGATCTAGTTATAAAATAACTCAAAATTCTAAATCATTGAAGTAGACAATATACTGTGGCTTTGTTTGACAAAAAAGATTTGCGCTCTAATCACTATGCATTGTTAAATTCCTACAGTAATTTATTTAACATGAAATTAGATCCTTATAGTAAAATATTATTTTAAATTATTTAAATCATTAAATATTAACTTATTTATTTTTAAATTAATACTTTCATTTATTACGAAACCTACCTCCCAAAGAGGAAAAACCCATTTCACCACGTGCAGGAGGACGCTGGTTTTCTTCTCACTCAAGCCCTTGCTATCAACACATCCTTGTCACTAATCTGCTGATCTTCCCTTGTCGTCGCCAGTTGCCACCTGTCCATCTGTCTTCCCTTGTCATTGTCGGATGCATCTTCCCTCGTTGTCGCCCTTCTCCCCCCTCCAACGACCAAGGGCTTCGAGTAGCTGAATTTGCCCATCTTCCCCACGCCGTCGACGACTAATGAAAGTTTCTCTCACTCGAAGAGGAATATCTGTTAATTCAAAGAGGTATAAAGTAACTAAAATAAAAAACCAACAAAAATTCCTCCCAGGTAGACATGAATATTTGTTAATTCAAAAAGGCGAAATTAGCCTAAGTAAACCAACAGAAGTTCCTCTTGCTTGGAGAGGAATATCTGTTGATTTAGAGAAGTAAATATTAACTTAAATAAAAAATCAACGAAAATTCCTCCTACTTGGACAAGAATATCCGTTGATTTAAAATAGCAAAATTAGCTTAAGTAAACCAATGAAAGTTCATCTCGCTTGTAAATGAATATCTGTTGATTCAAAGAAGTAAAAATTAACTGAAGTAAAAAACTAATGGAAATTCCTCTCACTTGGACAGGAATATCCGTTCATTCAAATTAACATAAAAAGTGTGTAATTTTTTGTAACGTTGTAAAAAAAATTATTGACATGGGAAATTGAAATGAGAATAAAAGTTTATATGATATTGTAAAAATATTATTATAAAAAAAATTATAAATATATTGTAAATAATGATGATATAATTTTTAAAAATATTATGATATTATTAAAATATTATTATAAAAAAAATTAATAATTTTTACAGCTGCAGGCAGATCTTCTGCCACGATGACGGAAGGAAGAAGGAACATCTTCCATCGAATAAAAGTTTTTTTTAAAAAAAAAATATCTTGAAGAGTGTGCAAACTTATAGATCTTTTGTAACGATTGTAACCAAAAAAAAATTACTTCAAAAATCTTTGCATCCGAACGAAGCCTATGTCCCCTCCAAATATTAATCAAATTATTAATTCATATTAGTACAATTTGAATTATTGAGAAAATATCGGAATATATTCTCAATGTAAATTAAATTCCATTTAATAGGACTTAGAGTGGAGTTATTGTTGGTGGTAAAAAGGGGTACTCTCTTCTTGATATAGAAGAGAAACAAAGAAGAAAAAGAAGAGAAGCACACACATACATAGAAATGAAAAAGAGATTTATTGCCACACTACCACCATTTACCTACATTCACAGTTGTATTAAAATTTCTTTTTGTAGTCATAGGTTGAAGTTAGATGTTATTAAAGATTGTCCCTTTTTTATAGAACAAATCTAGCACATCATAGTGATGCAAAATTATGTGTATATTTGTACACAAATTTTCAAAATCCTTTCTTACAATTGGATCTGTAGACCCAGGGTTTAGTATAATCAAACTCTACATACCCAACAGTTGGGTCTTTTTTTCATTGTTTTAATTTGTTTCATTAACTTTAAAAGACAGAAGGAGCAATATTGATGGTTCAAATCATTCGTCACAAAAATACTTATAGTGACGGATGAAAATCATTTATAGTAATGACTAGAAAAGTTCATTATTATAAGTAACCTATGGTGATGAATTTAAAATTAAATTTGTTACTATATATCATATTTGATGTAGTGCTTGAATAAAATTGAGTATACTAATATTAGTTAACTTGATTTCAAGTTCAGCATCAAAATGTACAGAGAAATTAAAGCATTTGTCTACTTTGAAAAGGAATGAAAATCTTCAAAAAGGAGCAATATTTTTCATTCCACATCAAATTTTCTTATTGTTATAACTTAATAACCTTTTGATTGCAATCTCATTGCTTACTAATTTTAATAATATTTTACTTCTTTATTGATTCTAATTAATTCTCTCATAATTGATATTTGTTTCTATATTTGTCTAAGCCTTCAAATTTATATATATAGAAAAGAAAATAGAATCAACTAAAATATAATTTTTGTGATATTCTCACATGTTTGAATATGTGTGTGAAAATTTAAAATTTCAATTGATTTATAGTATGGAGCACATTTCAAATAAATTTTTAGAGTATTGAAAAATCATATAGTTTGTTATTTTAATGTCTTTATTTATTTGCATTAATTCTCTCATAATTGATACTTATTTTTGAATTTGTTCAACGTTTCAAATCCATATGTAGATCGAAAAAGGAAAATAAAATGAAACCAAAATAAAAATTTTAAGATCTTTACATAAGTTTCTTATTTATCTGAAATTTGAATTTTCAACTGATTTATGGTATTATTTGCAAAAGGGAAGCTGCCTTAATTACATAAAATTTCAAGCCATAAAATAAATTTTATGAAATTTAAAAATTACTACAAGATAATGCTCATGTTTTATAAATATTTTAAAATATAATCTTTAAATAATAAATGGTTTTATGCCAAAATATATATAAAGATGTCAATTGGGTTGTGGGTTGTGCCTAGGTCGGCCCTCAACCAATTCGTGTCAGCCCGGCACGGCATGACCTAGCACACTCATGCGACGGACCTAGGGCGAGCGACTGGGTGAGGGGGCAAGGATGGGGTAGTGTAGGGGCGGTTGACGGCGGTGGCAGCAGTAGCGAGGTTGGCGGAGGTGGGGTGGTTCGATGGTGGCGGTAGGCAGTGGAGGTCAAGAATCGTCACGTCGGTGAAACGAGCGGGTCTTCGGGTGTTGGTTGGCTAGGGTTTGGTTGGGAAGAAGAGGAGAAGAAGAGGAGAGAAGAAGAGGGGAAGAAGAGAAGAAGAAGAGGAGAACATGCGCACAACAGTTGGTGCAATGGGCGGCAGCCGCGTAATGGGTAGGATGGGCGAGGTGCAACGATCGGGGCTAGGGTGCAACGAGTGGTTGGTGGGGTGCAACGGGCGGGATAGGGCGAGGCGGGGCTGGGGCACAATGGGCAGCCAATGGGGTGCAATGGGTAGGGTAGGATGGGGTAGGGCAGGTGGCGAAATTTTTCTATAAATTAAGGGAGTTAGGTTGACTTTTTTTTCACCCAACTCCTCCAATCTCAAATCTCGATTCTTCTCAATTTCTCTAATCTCAAATCTCAACTACTCTAATTTCAATCTCATTCTCAATTTCTCAAATTTTCTCATTCAATTCATAATTCACAAACAATGGCCCACTACCAAAGTCAAAGTTCTAGAGGTTATGAATATCCTCAACAAGACATTTTTGAAGTTGAAGTGACATCGTTAATGGAAACTACTGAAGCTTCAACTTCAACTATACCACTGAGGAAGTCTCAAAAGATAGCTTCCATTTGGTCATAGTACACAATAATGATGAAAACCATGACGAACATTACTTTAGAGGAATGAGTCTTCTGCAACCTCTGTAATGCTAACTTTTTTTACAAAATGTCTGGCGGTATAGGTCATTTAACTAGGCATATTAGTATATGTGAAAATAGGAATAATGATAAAACTATTCAAACCTAACTTTCTTTTACTCCTGAGAGTAGTGTTAGCTCATAGGCTTATGATTCTCAAAGGACTAGGGACTTGCATGCTAAATTTATTTGTCTAGAAGATTTACCAATAAGTTTTGGAGGTAATAAACGTTTTGATGAATATATTAGTAAAGCATATTATCCACAATATAAACATATATCTAGAAATACTATTAGGTCAGATATTATGAATTCATTTAATATGCGTAGATTAGAACTTATTAATGTTATGAGTACAATAATGATATGTATAACATGCACTTAAGATATTTGGTCGGGTAGAACAATTCATTTAATATACTTAGATTAGAACTTATTAATGTTATGAGTACAATAATGATATGTATAGCATGCACTTAAGATATTTGGTCGGGTAGAACTAAGGATGGCTACGTAGCTGTAACTACACATTATATTGATCAAAATTAGATTTTACAAAAATGATGAATAGGATTTAGAAAAATTCAACATTCACATACTGCTGAAACAATTTTTGCAAATATTATGAAATTTTTTGATTTATATGGAATTAGAAATAAAATAGGTAATATAACTTTTGATAATGTAACTAATAATACTGCAACAATACCAATGTTTAAAAATAGATTAAGTCCACCAAATGGTTTTAAATTATTTCACCAAAGATGTATGTGTCACATAATTAATATTATTGTAAAATCAAGTATAAAAGAAATTAAAATTTATATTAAAAATGTTAGGAATGCTGTAAGTTTTATAACTAGTTTAGAAAAACGATAACAACAATTTGATGAAACATGTGATTCTTTTTAAAAAATTCTCTTTAAATGTTCAATATAAGTAGAATTCATTATATTTAATGTTAGAAAATATATTACCATATGAAATTCCAATAATGTCTATATATAATTGTCGTCATTCTGATGATTATCAAAACAATTAACTGATGATGATTTTAAAATT